>VUQH01070607.1:8933-28796 GCA_015106775.1 Etroplus canarensis | reverse complement strand
TATATATTTAAATTTAATTTTCGTTTTTGCTTCACCTGTGTCGTCTTTTCTTTCGTTTCTTGCTCTGACCCATGGATGATTTGGAGAATTTTTGATCGCTGGAGGAGCTCATGTCATCAGAATCTGTAGGAAACATCAGTGACGAAAATAGCAAGAAATAAGAACAACTGCAGCCATGGATTTATTACAAATAATAATATAATATAATAGGATAAATTAATCTAAAAAAAGAAACGAGTACTGCATTGGAAGAATAAAATATATCACATCACAGCTCAACGCGCAGATTTGAAACAGAATTAAAACAGTAATTTTTTTTATTTTCTAAATCAATAAATCTGTAGATACAGTAAAGGCCTGTTTCAGTTTGAACCAAACCTTGTGCATTTTTTAAAGCAACTTCCAATCTGATTTGATGAAAGTGATTTTTTTTTTCTTTAAATTAGGAATGAAGTGTTCTGCTGACTTGTTTTAGTGGAAGGATTTTTTTCAGGTTTTGGATCAGTAATTGAACTTTAATTTGAGCATCGCAGTAAATGGTATATTGAGCAAAATTGTTCTCACGCATCAGCAACATTAAATTGCCAGAGTTCCAGGTAACAGTTTTGCCTTATTTCTCACCGGAGCTGCCGGAGTGTTGAGCCTCCATCTCTGAGTCCATGCGCGCCGTCCTGTGCAGCGGCTGCAGGTGCACATTTTGCGCCTCTGACAGAACCTCCAGGAAAGCCGGCTGACTGTAAAAGGAGTGTATTCCCTCCGGTCGCAGCAAACCCACGCCGACCCCCAGACCTCCGTGTCCCAGGGCCGACCTGGCGGCCAGGACGTGCGCCCTGTGCGGGAGAGCCTCCAGCGGCCGCCTCGGCGCCGGCTGCGGCTCCATGTTGAGGCCGAGCAGCTCCTGGATCCCAAAGCCGGTGCGCCTCTGCACGGTGGGGGCCATCTTACAGGCTGGAGGCGGCTGTTGATGGGCTCCCCCGTGGTTTAGGCAGGTCTGTGAAGCAGATTTCTGTTTATTCTCAGTGTCTGAAAGCACAGCACCCTCCTTCCCTGTCATGATCCCACTTTTTATTGTGCTCCCTCCAAAAAATCCCTTCAGGGCTGTGGTGCTCTCTTTATCTCTGCTGCGCTTTTTATTCAACAGGCGGCAACCAATCACAAGAGAGGAGAGACTGCTCGCTCCATTAATCTTTAAACAATTAGATGTTAAAACTATAGATAGTTATATAGACACTTTCTTTTAAACAGCCATAAGGGTGCATTCTCTTTTTCCAGCCGATGACAGTCTGTCACTGCAGTTTGATGAGCTCCTTTATGGAACCTCACTTTGAGTCATTTTAGTTGTTTTGGATGGTTGAGTTTAAAGTTTTAGAGCTCATTGTTTATCCTTTAGTTTACTTTCACTGCAGCTCTTCATGTTTGATGACCAGCCACAAAAATAATTAAGAAATAAAGAAGCAAAAACAACACAATGTAACAAAAAAAGGTCATTTACAATGGCTCTGAAATTTTAAAAAAGCATTTAAAACTGTATTTTATGGATCTCAATTGTCTTTTGTTTCTCAGAAAAATTAGGTATTTTGATCCAAAACTGTTTTCGTTTTGAATGACATCCACATTTCTCAAAGGAGACTCCAATTTGTAAATTCTGGTACCTTATATGGAAGGCTTGTGCTGTAAATTATGTGAATTAAGAACTGGAAATTTATCTTAATAATAATAATCAGGCCTCTCATTAGTCATGCCATCAGATATATTCACAGAAACATTCTCTTTGATATAAGAAACAAAAGCAAGAGCAAAAAAGCTCTCAGGGACCACATTCACGGAAACGCTCATAATCACATCAGCCAACATGCTTATCAATTAATCAATTAATTCATCTTCTTCTGTGTCCCATAACCTGATTGATCCGTTAGCAGCTCCATCCCCAGCGTCCTGTATAACTCACACGGTTATTTGCATATTCTAATTAGGGCCGCCCTCCCAGCGTTTTGTCTTTGCAAAAGGGTCGGAGCATCTGTTGATAGGTTATTAAGCTCTTTTTATTCTGTGATGGGCCACACGATGAAGAATACACTGTCCCACTTCTGGGTATTTAGGACACACCCGGCTGGCAATTAAACAGCAGACAAACTGTGGACCGAAGGGCGCAATGCAGCAGCAGATTTATCTACCACCCCCACTCAGAGGTTCAAGTGTCTATTTTTTTTTTCTTAGCTTGACGTCTGATATCAAACCTGTGACTGAAAGGTCGCTCTGTGTTTCAGCGGGTTAATCCCATTTTGAAAAGTGAGAGCAAACGGAAGAGGCCTTTGGGACGTCAGGGGAAATCATACACAGCTCCCCTTCATTCGCCACAGAATAAACCTCAGATCAAATTCAAAGCCACTGAGTTGTGAAATGGGGTGAAAACGCTCCCATCGCCCACTCATTTTTTTCCCTCCTCAAGCCTGATCTTTAATCAGCTATTATTCAATTATTGCTGCGTTTCAATCGTTCGGAGATAATTTGAGGCACACTTGTGGACAGCTTGGCGGATAATGATGGAGAGTTTATGGGCATGAGTGGACGCGTCGCGGAGACGCAGCATCGTCAGTGGGACATGTGGTGATGAATAAATAAATGAATCGGTGGCTCCTGTGGGACTGTTTGGCACCGGTCACAAACCCAGGTTTGTTGTCGGTTGGTTTGTAATCGGTGATGTAATCAGCAGTCGATTGTTGGGGTTTCACGCTGCGCACCATCCTGCAACCAGAGGCTTGATCATATCAAGACTGGGGACCAGGGTCTGACACCATCACCTGTTATTTAGTGTGGAATGTAACCCCTTATTTTATATTACAGAACACACGTTTACAAAATGGCCCACATGTCTTATAGAGGGAGAGAGAACAGTGAAGCTTCAATTACCTTCAGCATGTGAGACAATTCATTAGAGGTGAATGAAGAGATCAATGCCATACCTATTGCCATGCTAATGAGGTTTATCACACACACACACACACACACACACACACACACACACACACACACACACACTCTCTCTCTACCACTCACACAATCACCCTTAACCTTACCCACATCAGCAGGCAACATTCACACACAATCATTAAACTTTTAAGTTACAGTAGTCTAGTAGGTAAGCCAGTGTACAATAAAATAAACAATGCATTTGCTGTTTCACTTAAAAGTCGGTTCTGTTTACCCTCCGAGTGATCTTGCAAGTGATCAATTTGGTCTTTTCGAGCAGACTTCACATCACAATCAGGAGCAACAATACATAACTTAGTTCACTGAAGTGCCTGATGTCAAGGTCAAAATTCTGGCTAGATTTGTAGTCAATTCCTACGTGAAGTTAACATGCATTTCTTCAACTCCAGAGTCTTATCTCTATCCCTTTCTATACCTGGAAAATAAAATCATCTGCAACATTCAAGTAAATACATTTGTCATGGATACAAAAAAAGAAACAAAACAATGGCACTGCTTCCTAATAGTGTGTCCTTTTTAACCTGACTTTGGCCACTTTAAAAAGGTAGGAGAGTTAATTTTTCACCGCTTCTCCTGTCTTAAACATTTAACAATCTTGTTGCCAAACGTGGCATTGACACAGTCCTTTGTTTTGAAACACCTGAATTCATTGCAGCATTTGAAGCAGGACAGAGCATCGCCTTTTTGACTTGCTTGCTCCCTGGTGGAACTTTAATATGTACAAACAACCTGATTACACACTTCCTTAAGTGACTGAGAGGTATCCATCTTGAAGAGTCCTATAATACAAATAATTACATTTAAAAAGAATAGAACCTTTGTGCACGTGTGCATAATGCAAGCTTTGCCTTAGGGCCCCGTTCCAGAAAGCAGATTTAGTGAAAACCATTAAGTTTGTTAACCCTGAGATGAGAGAAACGTCACTCAAACTCTGGGTCCATTACTGACTCTGCTCGCTGGCAGGTTTTCTTTAACCTCTTAACATTCACCTGTGGATGCAGGATTAGGCTGCATGCTAAACACATTTTCAGAAAATATAAGATGTTACTTTTCAAACCCACTCTCTCACAAGCATTTCAGCCTTACAGTTATTCTGTTATTGGATTTCTATTTGGGTATACTATACCATATAAAGGGGAAGATGTGAAGTTAACCCTGAAGAGGTCACTGGCAACCCGGTGGAGGTTAAAAGGTTTAATAAACCCTGAGTTTCCCTCTGATTTCCTCATTCACACAGTGGATATCAAAGCATATATCAGAATTCATTTATCTGAATTTTGTTTATACACCCATAGTGTAGTGGTTTACACAATCCCCTCTCACCATGGAGGGTAGTGTCAGGAAGGGCATCTGGCATAAAACCTCATCCAAATTACAAATGGAGATTAATCCACTGTGGCGACCCCTTGGGGAGAATACAAGGGAGCAGTGGAAGGTACATTTAAAAAAAACAAAAACATCAGTTTGGATTGAATATTACCTAATTACCCATGCATTGTTATTAACAAAATGAGCAATGTGGACAGACAGCAATCTGTGGACATGGTGGATTTATTCTCACATCAGAATAAAATCAACAGTGCCCTCCACTTTTCTCCTTTATAACTCTGTAGACAATAAGGCAGTTGTCAGTTTATCAGCCAGTTATTTTTGCACTGAGCATTTACCGTACATTACTGAAATAATCCCTGTTTGTAGTGGGAGTGGGGAGCAGATAGAAGAGAGCCTGGAGATGTGGAAGTATGCACTGGAGCAAAGAAGAATAAAAGTTAGTAGAAGCAAAAAAAAATGTGTGTGTGAATGAGAGGGAGGCAGGTGGAATAGTGAGGATGCAAGAAGTGGAGGTAGTGAAAATGGATGAATTTAAATACTGGGGGCCAACCATCCAAAGGAACACGCAAAAGGTGAACAGGAGAGTGCAGTAGTGAGACCTGCTATGATGTGTGGTTTGGAAATGGTGGAAAAGATAAGAGGCTGAGCTGAAGGTGGCAAAGACGAAGATGCTGAGATTTTCACTGGGAATAACCAGGTAAGAGAGGTAAGAGAGGTAAGGTTGGGAGGGGTCTGGACATGAGCAGAGGAGGGATAGTAGATATACTGGACAAAGGATGTTGAAGATGGAGCTGCCAGGCAGGAGGAAAAGGGGAAGATCACAGAATGTTAATGGACGTAGTGAAGGAGGACATGAAGAAGGTTGGTGTGACAGAAGAGATTGAAAGTGACAGAGTGGCAACCCCTAAAGGAAGTGGCAAAAAAGAAGACTGGAATACCCTCTTTTAATATTATATCACATATGATATATCCCACTTTATCACAGTGGCAATGGTGAAGATGACTGAGGATAATTGTGGTGCAGTAAGATTTTTACAATGTGCTACATGTAGCTTAAAATAAGTTTCTGAATACAGTCTGAATGCGTTTATATTTAACACAGCACTTCAAATATTCACACATGTTGAAATAAGGTCAATAAATGCTACCGAGCAAATGTCTTAAAACATACAGCTAGTTTAAATCTTGGCACCTTTCCAGCTGCAAATCACCAAAGTTGTTACTACAGACTTGATACAATAAATAAATGCAGTCTTATCGTTTAATTTATATTCCAAAATTACAAATAGAGACTCTGCTCTTTAATTACCTATTGCCAAGGTGAATCCTGGTATCGACACTAAGTCCACAGTTAACTCGAGGTGAACATACTCAGAGTTGATTGACCCATCTGCTCTTGAATATGAAACTGAGCTTCCCATCACCTCAGACTAACCAAGTCTGCTTTCTGGAACAGAACCCAGCTGTACTTCATAGTTTTCCCTAAGTGATGGCTTTGCACTGAAACATGATCATTACTCTCTCTGCTGTCTTGAAGTGACTGTGATTGTATTTAATCTTCAAAATGAAAGTGAGTCTAATAAAACTAGTTTGAGCCAAAAAATCTCCTGACATGATCCTATTTAAGATAAAAATCAGTAGACTGTCTTCTTCGATGAGGGATCCGTTTTTCCTTTCTCGCATGCATAAGGAAACTACAGCGACAGGACTGAAATAGAAATGACACAGGATCTCTTTGGATCCAGGCACACAGACTGACAAGTATTATCTGGGAAAAAGCAGGTAATAAACAGTATGATAAAGTTAACTTAAGTGCCAGGTAGGAGCACTCATTAACAAACCTAAAAGTGGCAATTGATCACTTGCAAGATTAAATAAAGAAAAAACTACTGATCTTCATTAAATATATTAATTTACCCTCTTTAACATTAGCAGTCATTTGCTTAAGTTATGAGTTGAGTTTTATTCACGTGTTTCCTTTCTTAAGACTAAACAAAGAGTGTTGATAACAGTTGTGGAGACAAGGCCATAGCTTATCTGTACCCTGGATGCTGGATGAGAGCGGTTCTGCCATCTCCAACCTCTGGACCTACCCTGCTTAGAGGGGGCCTGTGCATCTTGCCCATCAACCCTAGATTCTGATCGCGGAAATAGGGCGTCTGGAAGTCCCCGCCCAAGTAATCTGCCGTTTGCATCAGATTAGTCTGGGCGGAGGAGGAGGAGCTTGATCCTAGCCGGTAATGGGGAGCCCCAGGGGGCCCACAGTCTATTGTGGTGCACCCTCCTGGGCCTGCACCGTGGAATGGCATGGCTACGTCCTGAGACCCGGAGCTGTCACTGTTGGGTGTGGGTAGGATGCTGCTGTTCCAAATATGGGATTGGAAGTAGTGACCATTAGTGTAGTGGGCCATGGGGCCGGGCATGCCGTTGTTGTTGACAGGTGGGGAGGGGGTGGGCCTCTCTACAGGAGGTTTTAGTGAGTAAGGCTGACCCACACACACCTCTGCAGGGTAGCCCATGCCCTTAAACTGGAAGGTGGTGTCCCTGGAAGGCTGCTTGCAAAGGTGGGTCCCACTGTTCTGAATGTGGGGCACATGAGCCAACTGATGCTGATTCCAAGAGCGCATCTTTTGCTGCTGCTGTTGTGTGGTATGTTGTAGTTGCTGTTGCTGCTGCTGCTGCTGATTCTGATGCAGATGCTGCTGCAGCTGGTGCTGCGACTTGAGATCAGTGTGGTTGGAAGGCAAGTGGTTCATAGCAGCCACGCCGGGTGGAGGGTGAGCTCCCACTGGGGCTGTGGCTTTCTCTTGAGAACCAATGATGCAGTTGGGTGGGGGGAAGCCTGGGGTAGCAGGGTTACTGTGCATGGACACCCTGGAACAGGCGCTGATAAGCAGGTTGCGACTGATGGGGCTGGGGTTGGCAATCTGGCCCTCACACATGGAGGTGGATCCTGCACCTTGGGCCCGAGCTTGGCAGAATTGATTGATCTGATGCACAATTGTGCTCAGGTCAGCCTGGCGGCCTTGGTGCAGACCAGCAGCCATAGAGAGTGGAATGGTTGAGGTAGAGACAGTAACATTAGGTGGCGCATCGCCATCGGGAAGCTTTCTGCTCCCCTGCAGGCCAGGTGGTGGCTGCTGCTGAAGGTGCTGCTGCTGGAGCATGACAGTAGATGGCCCCTGTGGGTGCCCAAGAGCTGGGTGCAGGGACTGTGTCTGGAGTCTGGGGGGGCCCTGAGGGTGCTGGGCCATAGGTGGAGGGTGGCTGAGACTCTGGGTATGAGCCTGCTGCTGAGGGAGGGGTATATGCACAGTCTGAGGGGGTTCCTGTGGTGGAAGGGGTAAGCTGTGCTGGGGCCGGGGATGGTTCGGCAGAGGTGGGTGGTGGTTTAAAGTGCTGGTTGAAGCCACTTGATAGGGTCCCGCAGGAGGGTTCATGATAACTTCAGGGTGCAAGCGAGCACGGCTACCGTCAAAATCTTTCAGGATGCCTTTGACTGTGGGCACCTTGACGATAGCAAGGAGGCCTGTCTTGGCACTGGCCTGAGAGGAAGGGTAAGGGCTGTAGCGCTGGCCTGACGTATCCAGCCCGTTGACTGTACGTCGCACGTGGTTTCTCTGGGGGACCTTGACGCTGTTGGGGAAGATCTTGATGGTGAGGGGGTTGTTGGCAACCTTCTTAGCATACGCATCCAATTCTGCAGGGGTTGGAAACGGAGCGGATCTCATCCTTTGTGTGGTGTCCCCTGGGGTGGAAACAGGACAGATCAAAGGCAAGAAGGAAAAAACAAGAGAAGACAGAAGGTGGGAGAACAACTAGAAACACATTTGGACAAAATCTAAAACAGACCACAATTTGAAAATAGAAAACTTGAAATAAGATAAATGATGACTTTTTGGTTTCACACTGGATTCAAACTAAGATTTTCTAAATAAAAGTCCTTCATCTGTCATACTTCCTTTCCTTCATACCACTCACATGTGACTGGCCAAAGTCTTCTGTCACAGAGTAGATTTTCTAAAGCATGAAAACAGATCTCAGCAAAAGTGCAAGACCCCAGACCACTTAATCTATGAAATTTCCCCCCTGAGATTAATAAAGTATTCTGATTCTGATAAATTACAATATATTGAAAGGGTATTATAGATTTTTTTAAATTAATAATGCCAAAAAAGTTATCTACCCGAGCTGATTTCAGGTAGAAGTGTATATGGCACAAAAGAGTACATCAGTTGTAATCTGAGTAGCTGAGTGAACCTGATTTGGACAGCACTCTCATGTTCCATACCTTCCTGTTTTTCTTCTAAAACCACTGTCTCACGAGGACAAAGGGAAAGATTTCCAATCTCAGTCTCAGCAGAATTATTGCAGCTGACACATTCCCAGTTTAAAATCCAATTTAGTGGCATCATTGGGGACTTTGAGGTCAAGAGCTTTTAGTAGCCTTAATTGACGCATTATCTAGGCAAAGAATAAGAATGCATCTGAGGGTGGGCTACACTGGTAGCTACCAAATCACAAAATAAACAAAAAATGAGAGATGCTGTGATGGTCCCCTGTGACTGCTTACAGGGAGAAGGAGAGAGAGAGAGAGAGAGAGAGAGAGAGAGAGAGAGAGAGAGAGAGAGAGAGAGACGCATAGAGCAGAGCTCCATGACAGCAGACAAGTAATCAGACACAGAAGCAGCGTCTCTGATCTGCGGGAACACCTCCCAGGCCTCAGCTCACAGACATTTGTTACACCTACTAAGCACTGTGGCTAAATTTAACAATGCCAAAGTGACAATGTGAACATGATTATGTGTTTGTGCATGCGTGAGGCTTGTTTTAAAAATTTGTGACAGGATCGTGCTGGTGTTGGCTCGTGCGACAGCGTCTTGTATGCAGTATGCCCGTTTTCAGTCTCGGTGGATTTGATTATGTTCGTTTTAATGCACTGTGCTTACTTCCACAAAAAGTCACGGATAATCTTTTAAAGAAAGGCAAGCTTCTTTCCTGCTGTCCTCCGTCTCACTGTCCCAATCACCTCAGCCCTGCTAGTCTGACCTACTTCCAGCACAGTTTTCTGACTGATGGACATGAGTAGAGCTGATGTGTTGAGAGAATCAATGCTCTGACCAGCCACTGAGCTACATTTAATTCACTCTTTTATTCTGTTTGAAGAGGGAGATTTTCAGCACAGGTAAAACATGTCTGTACAGTGTATTGGCTAGTTCTCTGTTGTTGAGTGAGCAGTAATTTTAAATGTCTGAAATTCTGGCAGAGGTCTATGGTTTCATGTGGCCATGGTCTCACAGCAGGGGACTAAACATGTGGGATGAGGCACAGAGCTGAACGGAGGGCACTGACACCCCGGCACCAAGAGTTGTGCCAACTGGCTAATTAATTCAAGCTTTATTTGTGAACAGGAAACAATGGGCAGCGATGTGAGGGGCCGGCATAGGGCGACACACAGGGGGCCGCTGTAACTAAGTGTTCAGCCTGCTGATGGCAGCCTCATTAATGCAGGGGTCTGGGCCAAAGAGCTGGAGCTTGACACCCGCCATCACTGAGGCCTAATGTCTGTCACTAAATAAATGCCAGGGTAAGCAAACAGAGATAAATGAACACTTAAACACGAGCAAGCAGACATGCTGAGGAGAAGTTTTACCTGTCAAACACAGAAAATGATTAATGGGCCTGTTGAAAAAGATGCTCCATTGAGGCCAAGAAACAGACTAAATAAATAAAGCAAATTTTATTTTAACTATTAACCCCACCCATTTTTTCAGTATAAGTGGGTTACTTTTTGCATTTTATTTTAAGCAATAATAAAAACCACATTCATAAATTTAAATTGTTTGCTCTCAGTACTGTGAGATCAGTTTTTAAGATCCTGGCACAGCCTCTGGTCTGCAGCTGCTGTCAAAACCTCATGTCAGTATAGCTGTGGAAAGGGTTGTAAGTGGGTGGGAAGAGTACCATCATCTGTTGCAATGAATAAAACATCTTTTATCAATTCATGAGGATGAAATCTTCTAGATGATACAAGAATTGTGCATTGTGTGACAGAATGTATAAGTGGACCTAATATGCATTTCCTTATTTTCTGTCATATATACATGTGAAAGTTTAAATAATGTCAACACACCTACACGTAATCCATGTGACCCCAAAGCTCAGGTTTTAGAGTGCTTTACATGCACTAATTCTGGTTTGTTTCTATTATTTTAACTCTTGACTCTGTATGACAGAGTGTGTGCAAAATTATTATGCAAGTTGCATTTTTGAGGATTAGTTTTATTATTTAAACAACAACAGTGCTCTTGGTCAATCCAAAATGGTAATAAACCTCAAACCTGAATATTCAAGGAAGTGAAAGTGACTTCACTTTTGTACGAGAATATGTGTGTGCACAATTATTAAGCAACTATTAATGTGCAGAATTATTACACAAACCAAAGAAAAACAATATTCCCACCTCACTTGTTTATTTTCATCTGTTAAAGTGAGAATAATAAACAACTCAAACTCGACTTAATATTCAAAAGTCTTCTATCCATGGAGTCTGTCAGTTTCTCGATTTTTTGACTATCAACTTTTTGTGCAGCAGCAACCACAGCCTCCCAGACACTGTTCAGAGAGGTGTGCCATTTTCCTTCATTGTACATCTCACATTTAAGAAGGGCCCACAAGTTCTCAATAGGGTTCATGTGAGGTGAGGAAGGGGGCCATGTTATTATTCTTTCATTTTTAAGGCCTTTACTGGCAGCCATGCAGCGGAGTACTTTGATGCATGAGATGGAGCATTGTCCAACAAGCTCATCTTTAATAATCCAGCCCATACCAGTACCCCACCTCCACCTTGCTGGCATCTGAGTGTGAGTGGAGCTCTATGCCCATTGCTGATCCAGACACGGGCCTATCCATCTGGTCCATCAAGAGTCACTCTCAGCTCATCAATCCATAAAGCCTTTGAAAAATCTGTCTTCAGATATTTCTTGGCCCATTCTTGGCGTCTCAACTTATGTGTCTTGTTCAGTGGTGGTCAGGTTTCAGCATCTTAAATTGGCCATGTCTCTGAGCACTGAACATCTTGTACTTCTGGACATTCCTGGTAGGTTGCAGTTCTGGAATATGACAGCACTGGAGGAAAATGGGTTTTTGGTAGCTTCTTAAAGTCTTCTCAAATCTTTGGCAGTTAATTTGAGTCTTTTTCTCTCAACACATTTCTTGCGACTCTTTTGGGTATTTGTGTGTTTGGTCACGTCCTAATATCTTTGTAATTTCAAGAATGCCCTCTGAAAGATTTTTTAGGGTTTTTGACTTTTCAGAGTCTGTTAGATCTCTTTTCTGGCCCATTTTGCCTAAGGAAAAGAAGCTGCCTAATAATTGTGCACACCTGACATAGGGTGTTGATCTCTTAAGGCCACACCCTCCCTCATTACACAAATGCACATCACCTTGAATGTTTAAATCCAATAGGGATTGAAGTTTATACAAACTGGAGTTGGAAAGTATACATAAAAATGACGATATGGTCAAAATATTCACTTGCCTAATAATTGTGTACGTACGTCTAATGAATCAATAGCTTGTAGAACTACCTTTGGCAGCAATAATCATTTTCTATATGACTTTATTAGTCTCTCACATTATTATAAAGGAATTTTTGCCCACTTTTCACTATTAAATTGCTTCAGTTCATTTAGGTTTGCAGACATTTGCTCTTTTAAGGTCCTGCTTAAGCATTTCAATTAGACCGAGGTCTGGACTTTGACTGAGCCATTGCAACACCCAGATTTTTTTTTTTTTCAGCCATTTTGTTGAAGATTTACTAGTGTGCTTTGAGTCATTGTCCTGCTGCATGACCCAGCTTTTTGGCCAAGCTTTAGCTGTGGGACAGAGGGCTTTACATTTGACTCTAGAATACTTTGTTATACAGAGGAGCTCATGGTCATCTCAATGAATGCAAGGCACCCAAAGGCTGCAAAACAAGCCCAAATCATCACCCCTGCACCACCATGCTTGACTTTTGGTATGAGGTGTTTGTGCTGATATGCTGTGTTGGCCAAACATTTCCACTTTGGTCTCATCTGTCGAAAGGACATTGTTCCAGAAGTCTTGGTTTGTTCAGATGCAACTTTGCAAACCTAAGCCAAGAGGTCATGTTCTTTTAAGGAGAAGAGGCTTTCTCCTGACAACCCTTCCAAACAAGCCATACTTGTTCAGTCTTTTTCTAATTATACTGTCATGAACTTTAACATTTGACATGCTTGCTGAGCTCTTGGGGCTTTTGCAGTTTTATTAAGCATTTCACGGTCTGATCTTGGGCTAAATTTGCTGAGACATTCCTAGAAAGACTGTGGTATTGTATTAACACACATCTGAAGGCTCCAGTCCAGCAAACTGTATAAACATCTGCTTTTACAGGGGTGGTCACACGTGCTGATGAACAGTTAATCAAGTGCATTTGATAAGCAGGACTTTGCTGCTGCTACTTCTTCTTCTTTCGGCTGCTCCGATTAAGGGTTGCCACAGCAGCTAATCTGCTTCCATCTCACTCTATCTCTCGCATCCTCTTCTGTCACACCAACCCTCTTCATGTACTCCTTTCACTACATCCATCAACCTTCTCTGTGAGCTTCCTCTTTTCCTCCTGCCTGGCTGCTCCATCTTCAACAGCCTTTGTCCAATACATCTGTACATGTCCAAACCATCTCAACTTTGCCTCTCTGCTACTTACCCTCTTAATTCTTATAGAAGCAGTAAGGGTGTACCTAGCTTTTCTCTAGACGGCATGAAGTCCTGTGAAACTGACTTTTTCACATAACTGTATATAATAATCAAACAAAACTATTAGATCTACTAAAGTAGAAGAATAAAAATCTTGAGGTGGAAATGAGCAAAACATGTCCCTTTTAATGACAACAATACAATCAAATCTAACATCCCTGTATGGTTTCTGTGTAGTGTCCCCTTTAGCGTAGTGGTTTGTGCATTCGCATTACAAGAGAAAGGTCCCTGGTTCGAGTCCAGGTGGGTACACAAGCCATTCTCAACATGGAGGGTTGTGCCAGGAAGGGCATCTGGCATAAAACCTCTGCCAAATCACCAACGCGGATTAATCTGCTGTGGCAACCCCTTGGTGGAGAATACAAGGGAGCAGCCGAAAGGTGCATCAACCCTGTATGGTTTCTGTGTAGGTTTCCAATCTGGCTCACATGACAGATCCAGATAGAAATGTGCCTTCTAATACTATGAAATAGGCTTTGCTTAGCAGAAAATTGTGGACATTCTAAAAAGAGATGTACAAAGTTAACACAATACATTCAAATGAATGAAATAATAATGTGTGCATATTTTTATGTAGGGATGAAAGATCATGCTTTCTTTTAGAGAAACATAGCAAGAAAAACCACCACAGACGTGCAACTACCAACATTTCTTCAACAATGGCACTTGTGTAATGAGTTTTATACTTAAGTTGTAAGATTCAGGCAAGTAGCAAAGAAAGCACTGCCAATGGAGACTGACCAATCCATTAAATTGGAAAAGGGATTATACATTGTTAACACAGCTTAGGCAGACATTTTAGGGTGAAAAAAAGCAAATCAGGATGAAGGGTTTAACAGAACTGCTGTAAAATGTGTAATGAAATCGGTAAATTACTGTTTAGAACAGCTTCCCTCAACAGTGGATAAAATCGACCTCTTGCTGTTTACATCTGCTTAAGGCTCCTGGCAGCTGTTGATTATGGGTTCTAGTAAGCAAGTGTAGCTTATTAGCATTTCAACCCTAACCTGAAACCTGGATTAGTTGAAGGGCTTAAAGCATCAAGGGAGGGTTAATGAGGAATATGAGTGAAGTTGTAGGCGGCTGCTGGTGGCTACGAGCATATCATCTCTCAGATCTCCAGCTAAGCACGTTTCCAGGGAGGGAGCAGGGGAAAGAGGCCAGTCTGGCCGCGCGCTAATTATCCCACTGCAAGCTAGCTAGTTGGAACACAAGTGCACAGTCAGCAGGCACTAATTAGGGTTTCTTTTATTCAAACTACTGTTTTTATTGAACAAGGTTTAAGCAGCAGGGAGCAGGGGCTCATGCTGCTGTAAATTGCATTTTTCACACAAGAGCAGGAAATTAGGTCTGAAGCTTCTGCGTCAAATTAGACATGTGAATTTGGTTTCTCACATGAAGCCACCTCCCTACATTTGTACTGAGTTTTCCACACTGACAGAAAACTCAACATTCCATGCTGACAGAGCAAGAAAGCATAACCTTCAAAAAATGAAAATTATTATGAGGAGAGGAGGAAGAGATGGTTGCTTTTGATCTCGGTGGGGAATAAGATGTGAAAATCAGCCAAGTGGCCCAGCTGTACTCACAGTTTGTTCTGCCTGTGAGAACTGAGGACCAAGGGCCACTTCCTGGTACTTGAGTCATCCTGCCTGGAGGATGAGCAATTTTCTTCATGACCCGCTGTCTCTTAGCGTACCTGATCTGCTCCTCCGACAGCCTTTACATTTCACAGCCGTCATCTGTTAACAGACACTCCCTGATGATAAATAGAGCAGCTGCTCCGGCCTTGCCTCTGACAGCAGCCTGTAAGCTCGTAACTTTAAATGACTCTCCTATGCGCAGATTCCCCTACAGGAGAAGAGGCACCACCAGCCTGGTGTTTTGGGGCTTCTGGTGATTATCGAGTGGTGGGAAAGTGTCAAAGACGAGATTCTGTTACACAAGGCTCGGCATTAGAATGCACTAAGTAGCTGAAAGGCTTGAGCTCAAGAATAGGAAAACAAATAGGAGCTAATTATGTAAACCTCCCATCTGAGCCTTTTTTGTGGGGACTTGTCAGCACACTGAATAAAGATTTCAAGTGACAACCAGTCTATGAATTTCACCTAAAAGCAGTCAAGCTCATCTTTCATGGAGTCAAGCTGTCAAATTATCTTCTGTGCTGGGTAAGCGATGGAGCTCTGCAGAGACAGTGAGCCCTGTGGACAGCCAGGAGGGAGACGGCACAGTGTTACTTGAGGGTTCAGGGCTGACAACTGCACAGACTGCTAACATGCAGGAGGTGAGCTACAGGTGCTGGATTATGGGTTGTAAAGATAGCAACCCAAGAGTGTACATTTCTTTTTATGTTCATTTTTTTTATGGCACGCTGATAAAATGATATAGTCTAAATGAAATACAGCTCTGTGGCTTTTGATGTAACACCATGTCTGTTTGACGAACAGATGAAAAGGAAAAGCATTATGAGAAAATCATAACGAGGAAAAAAAAAAGAGATTGAAATTACACTTCTAGGAATGGCCGTGCTGTGGGATGCATGCTCCATCACCTAAATGGATTATAGTGCTGGCCAGAAAAACAAATTGAGCTCCAGTTGCGCCTTGTGCTCTGATGTGTCTTAGTGTGTCACATAAAGGAAGAGCAGAGAAACAGTCTGGCTGATGGCTGTACCATGTCACAAGCTTGCCTGAGTGAGGCAACAGACGCTGGCACTTAGCAGACTCCCTCGCGCTCGCTGATCTCCTGGGGGTTGGCTGATTACTGTGATTCTGAAATTACAGTCTTGATGAGCTGGGGCATTTTACAACCCAAAAAAATGCAGTAGAAATGGGTCAAGCTTGGAGCTGAGCTTCCACTCAGAGAAAGAGGAGGATGAAAAGGAGGGAGACCTTTTTTTGCTAAAATAAAGGTGATCATAACATCTCAGAAGTGGTTTATCAAAAAAAAAAATACTACCTATAGTGAAAACAAAATCCAAGTATGACTGAGAGGTGGCATCAAAAGGACTAAACATACATTTAATTACAAATGTGAATGTATCTACGCTTTTAAAGATAAAAACATTGATTTGTTTTTAGTATTTCTATTTTTTTGTGTATTATTCTCTTACATTTTCACTGGTCAGAGCTTCTAGCGTCTCAGCTCTCACTAGCATTCGCGGACTTCAACTCTCCATTTGTGCTGCTGACACCCTGAAGTGTCCAAGTTTGTCAGCAGTCGAGTTGTAAAATTCAAACACATTGAATTCAGTGGGCCAGCTCTGACTAGTCTGCTGTTAAACTGGGCCAGCAGATTGCTTCTTAAATTCACCCAAATTACAAGATCATTGGGGCAAAACCACTCAGCCGCAATCTGTCTGCAAGTCTGACAGTAACTGACTCTTCCTGATGGTGAAAAGTAGCCAAGATGGTCATGTTCAAAATACATGAATGTGGTGGGAATGTTGCAGTAAGTACACAAGACCACACTCTTGTGGCAGACAGATCCTCAGGGGTGATGAGAAAGGGAGGGAGCCAGTTCGCCTTTCATCAGCAAATTAATGGTGCAGTTCATCTTAATTTCCCTTGAAGAAAGATCTATGGTCCTGGAGCACTAAAATATTCTCTCTCTCTCACTCTTTCTGGTTTTAACACAGAGCTGCAGAGGAGATCCAGGCCAGGGTTGGCATGGGGATCTAATGTGGGGCGGCCAGCAGGATTGTAACAGCTTGGTTTGTTGTGTGGGATGATGGTGGTAGTTAATAGTGCGTATGTGTGTCCCGAGATCAGTACTTACATTTCTGAAGTCCAGTGTTCATCTGCGTGTGGGGGAGAAGCTGGAGGGGGAGGTCACCTGGCCCTGGCAGACAGGCCAGCATTTCACACAGACACTAATGCAACATGGGACACACACTTCTCCTCACACTGTGGAGAGAAAAAAAGAGAGGGGGAGAGGTCAGACATAACTGCAAGGCAGCACATGGTGCATGCCGATACAGAGGCTGGGTCCGGACTAATAGAACTCTGTAGCAGGTCCCCTGAGGCACAGGGCTGAGGGAGACATAGTTACCTTTCAATTAGAAACTGATTCACACCTGGAGCATTGGGTAAGGTGACATTTGATGCCAATAACAACTTCAATTAAACATCAAACAGCTGAAGTAAAACGGGCAGGTTGGGCCTGAGGGACTGGCAGCTTTAAATCGACTCAGTCCCTCCTCCTCCTCGACCTGCATGTTAGTCTCCTAGTTGGACCCTGCTACCTGCACTTTACCTCTCTGCCTCTATCAGACCATGGCAGAGGAAATTAATGACTCCTGTATACCCGAAAAGAACACACTCGAGAGGCCTGGCTCTGACAAGTTAGTGAGTCTTTGATCGATACTGCAGTCCTCCAGATCTCAAAGAGGGCCTTATTTTGGGGACATTAAACAATGGAGTCAGCTCAGGACAGGGTGGCAAGAAATGAATAAACACGGTTACGGCTCCCATAAATGTCTACCAGTTTGTGCAATAACTTGTAACAGACAGCAAGAGAACGTTAGCCTTGCTCCACTTGGCTTACTGCTGTATTCAAAACACCACAGATGCTTGCTTAATCAGCACTGAAGAACAGTCAGGGAGCAAATTAAGTCTACAGAGTCCGTACCCTCCCCGTTTGCTGTGTGGCATCAGAGGAGGGCGGCAAGTGTGCACAGACAAACAGCGTCTATGAGAGAGGCAATTACCCACATAACAACCTTGGCATGCCTGTCTGCCGCAGGGTGACGGCTTAAAAGTGTCTTACCCCCTGCAGGGAGAAGAGACAAGTGGAGGAAAGAGTGACAAAGTGAGAGAGAAAGGTGAAAAGAGAGAAAGAAGGGTGGCGGGTCTGGGGTGGTGGTGGGGGGGCTGAACTTGCTTTAAAAAGCAGGAGCTCAAAAAGGTCAGGATGACAGCTCATTTAAATCCGCCCAGCAAGCGGGGAGAAAAAAAACAAGCCTTAATGAAGCTGCCAGTTCTACACAGATACCTGAGGGCGTTGCACCTTGGGGTGCTGCAGGGGCAGGAAGGGAGGAATTTTTTTTTGGTTTTTTTTTTGGGAGGGGGCGGGTGTGGAGCAGCAGACTTAGATGGTTCTGAAGATTTTGGGGGTGTTTTGTGGCATTGATGCTGCGTCACCTTTTCTGTTGCCCAGCCTCTGCTCCCGCTCCTCTCATCCTCCTCCCTTCCCTGTGCTTCCTGATTTACAGCCTGGACTGCCATATGGCAGCAATCCCTGCCCTCAATTCAGCATGTCACCATGCATTAACTTTAATTGGGCTGATATGTTATTCTTCTCCCTCTGGCCTTGGAAAGATTTTAGGTACATGGTGCCTTGATGTCAGCAGGCAAGATTTCCAGCCCTCTCTTATTTATCAGGATGCCAAGATTTAACAGAAAGATAACAGCAATCTCTTTGACAACAGGCAGGTTTGGGGTGGAAGAAAACTAAATATCAAATACAACAGTGTCTTTGTTAGGGGTTTCAAAAGTGAAACGGTGGCAGGTGTGAAATGATGTTGGGGAAAACAACCACAAAACTGTCAGTTAATTTGTCATGAGGACACACACATCAACACACTACAGGCAAAAAGAAACAGCCACCAGGCTACCCCCTTCCTGCCTCCCCCACAGTGCCCCTGAATGTCAGAAAACTGTACAGTGGGGAGTGCAGCAGCAAAGGTCAGCCTATGGTAATGCCCAAGCTGACACTGCTTTACAGCACAGAGCAGGAGAAGATGAAACCCGACAAACAGAAGCCTGGCGTCTACTGACTCGCTTATCGGCACTACTGCCACAGTGACTTCAAATATACATCACACACCAAGCAGTGGCACTTTCTACAAAGGCACACACCCCACGGAGGCTTTTTCAACACAGACTATCTGTATCAGAAGCGCCATGACTACACCTGATGGAGCGTCAGATGCAGGCAGGGACTGAGCTCACTAAAGTTGGAGGTGCCTCTCTGCAGGAAGTAATCGGCACATGACTGGTTCAGCTATCTGTTGTCCTAATTGCCTTCAGATCACCAGACAGAGGGCTCTGGACAAGGGCTTGATCCTCAATCTACCCATCCATTCAGGTAAATATCTACCCTAATGGATTAGTAGGACTTGTAGTATAGAAAGAAGCCACTCCTGTTATAAGTGGAAACACAGTTGCATATGTGGAGGCCCAGCCGAGCCAGCTGGGCAGTCCCGTGGAGCAGGGATTGGCTTGGTGGAGTTTAGCCAGGCGTCTCACACTATCAGCCCCGTGCAGACAGACACCACGGGGTTCTCAGAGAATTAGGGGGCCCCCGTGACTCGGCAAGTCTCCACCAGCTACTTATAGAGTTGTAATAAAAGTGTGTGAATAACTGTGCAGCTTTCATTATAGACAAATAAAGGCGAAAAGACAAAGCAGGACTTGAGCAACTGATGCACATGGCTTGTGTCATGTGTCAAATTGCTCCCATAAAAGCTGACCTATATTTTCTTTTCATTCCTCACTGGGGAAGGAGGAAAAAAGAAAGCCATCTGAAAGTTAAAAAAAATTGCAAAGAAGTGAAGGAGGAAGAGGATAGACGGAAGCCATTTAGGAAATGAGACCAGATGACTGCATTTATGCGCTGAATGTTTTGATCAATATCCTCTCCATCAACTATAATCTGCATTTGTTAGAAATTTAGAAATAGCATCAGGCTAATTGCATAGGAAATAATCTATAATAATATCCAACAGCAGTGAGGGGGGGGGGGGGGGGGAGGAAAACACCC
>VUQH01070606.1:0-12770 GCA_015106775.1 Etroplus canarensis | reverse complement strand
TATTGGTTGTACCGCCTGAATTGGGACACAGCCTCTGGGTCCGCTGGTATCTATCAATCTGCGCTCGATTACTCTGTGGCTTCTCTCAAAGTACCCGGATGTGTGACCCAAAAAACTGAATTTAAGAACTGAAATTGAATTGTAGAATTGAAACTAAATGGTGGGAAGTGAAACTGAAATGATTCGAGAGCTAAATTTTTAAAGGATGAAATATAGTTTCAAAGCAAATGAATTCATTTTCAAAATATAAAATTCAATTTCAATTTAGTGACAATCATTTTCAAACCAATACATTGGATTTCAAAGTAGGCTTATTCAAATTCAGTTTTAAAAAGCATTTATTCAAGTTTTAATTCAGATTCAATCTGAGCAATGCAAATTCAACTATAACTTATTCAAATTCAGTTTCTGATGGCACAAATCTCTGCCCATAGTCCTGCTCACTGGCAGAAGCATTGTCTGCATTATCCTGATACAACAAGAGATACAAATTGGAAGGCTAAACGATATTGCTAAATCCATACCAGTAGGCAAATTGTCTGCCTTGCAGCATATATCGTCTTACAGCCCACCTCTGATAAAAGGCAGACATGCAGTTTGAATCCACAGTGAGCCACTGGAGGACTGATAAGCTTCTTTTATGACACATTTTGACAACAACCATTTAAACCATTTTCTTTAATAATAATCTAACGCAGTAAGTCAAAGTTGAAATTAAATGCAACCCTGCGTGTTTGTGGCTGCGCCTCCGTTTTTCAGGAGCAAATACAGCAATTTTTAAAAATCATTTTCTAAAAAGCTGCTACTTCACATTCCGTGGCACATTATATCCTTTATTTTTCTATTTCATTTACGAGTTAACATCTCTATGATGACTGACCTGCAGCTGAACAAAAAGTGAGTGTGTGTGTGTGTGTGTCCATGCGCTTGTCTACTTACTTTGACCTCTCCGTCAGTGCCTGCAGTAAACAGACGGGTCTGCGTACTGTCCAGGGCCATGGTGGAGATCTCAGCATTGCCATGGCAACGGTGGAACTGCTTGACCTTTTGGCCTGTGTCAGCCTGCCAGAAGATCACAGAGGAGGCAGAGTCACTGCTGACTACCTGCGGGGAGAGTTTGATCCATGTTACACTACAGCAAAGGCACACTGCAGATGTATTCTTTAATGACACTCACATAACCACTCCATTCTCTGTGCTTTTTAGTTCTAAGCTACTGCTGAAGAAAATATAATGAGAACAAAAGGAGGGAAAAAAATAACTGTTGCACTTTTTAAAAGGAGACCTGTGAATAAAAGATGCTTGTTTAATTTATTTGGCATCTCTACACAAGTGGGAAATTGCACATTGCAAGAAATGTGCAAAACAGGAAAACTCACCTATTGTACAAAATGCACATGTGGAAAAAAAGATTAAAAACAGCAAGTCAGAGTTCCATGCTACATGCATACCTGTCTGAAACGACAGTTATAAAGCACATAGGTAACAGGATGTTCATGGCTGCTGGCATTCTTCTCCTCCTTCCTGGACTCCAGCAGGAGAAGCAGGCTGCTGAATGAAAGCATGAGATGCTGACGCTCCTCACTGAGAAACAAGAAGGAATGTGTGTCCACCTGTATCTTTGGGAAGACACCAGCCAGACGATGAACACACAGCTGGCTGGGCACATCCCACAGGCAGAGCACCTGGAAAGATAATAAAGAAAAAGGCTCTTATGAATATGTGCTGTGTGTAACATACAGTTAAAAAAAAGAAAGTTAAAATTACAGCTAAAAGTAATAACTAAAGTAATTTCTAAGTCAATAATTACCCAAAAAAATACAGTCATGGCTAAGAAGAACTGCTTCTCTAGCTGCCTTTGCGCTGCATCTTAGTGGCACTTAAGAGTTCACAAGAACTCTGCCATATTGCTTTAATGGTACCATACAACATGACGTTCCAGAAATTCTTCCAGAGTAAACTGAGGTAAAGACTTCAGAGTTTCTTGCAGTGGCAGATGGTGTTTGAGCAGAGGCAGATGGAACATAAATCACTCCTAAAATATTCATTCTCTTCAGAAAAGCCAAAGAGAAGGCAAACATGCACAGTGCTACAACAGGGAGAGGAAAAGCTACACAAGCACCAGCATCCTCATTGCATCAGAAAAAATAAGGGTTTAAAAGAAACACAGTCTTTATTTTGAGAAACACAAGCTCACAATGGCAAAAAGTGTGAGAAAGGCTCATCTGCAACACCTCCTTTTTCTACAGTAATTAGAGCAAAGAAAACAATTAATATTACAATTAGAGAGTCCTTTATCTCTACATTATCTATTCTAGCAGAGTGCTGCACACACAGACAGACACTCCTACCTTATCTTTGGAGTAGCTGAGCAGTTGTTGCTTGGTCTGCATGAAGCAAACAGCGATGACAGGGCCCGTGTGCCCATTGAGTGTACACACTGGCTCAGAGGTCACATAGGGATTCCACAGCAAGACCTGATGATCCACACCTGCTGTGGCTGCAACCAATCACAGGCCAAGTTCAGACCCAGCAGTAACAGGCAGCTTGGTTGATCCTAACTCAAGTGGACAGCTCCAAGTATGTTAGTTCACATCTGGAATGCAAATGCATCCCCAGTGTCCTCCTGAGATCAGATGTCACTTCCCCGCTCTATATGCAAATAATCACCCACATAATTTCAGTTTGCAAATGAAGACCAAATGTGGGTCCACTTTTGTAAATCTGAATTCACCCGCCGCCCCACAGTGGAAGTGCTTGTGATTAAACAAGTCACTCACTCTGTAGCCTATTTGTGCTTTATTTTTACATGCACAGTTGGCTGACAGCAATATACAAAACCAGTGGCTAACAGTTCACAATTCTGTGTACATTCACAGCCATACTGTGGTTTTGGTTTTCTGGTTTTGACTTGAGAGATAACTGCAGGTGGATTACGGTAGTCTACTTAGCAGGTCAGGTCAAATGCAGGTTTACAAAATTGGACCTGTGCAGGACTTTGATCTTTAGTCTTTGCAAATGGAAATTATGTACTGTTCGTTCGCATACAGAGCAGGGAAGTGAGATCCAATTACAGGTGGTCACTCAAGATGCATTTTAATCCCAAGGCTGAACACTGCCATACTTTGAGCTGTCCACCTTTGATCAGATCACCAAAGAGAAGTTTTAATGCAAGGGCTGAACAGGTCCCAAATTAGCAGAGGGAGGGATTGCAGTTAATTCCAAGAAACCCCCCCTCCACACACCACCACCACCACCACCAGCAATTCCCTGTTCAGTGAAGTATTTGACAGCTTTGATGATGTATTGTTAGTAAATTCAGTCTGAGTGATTGAGAATGGTACATTACACATTTAATACAGTGCACATAAAAGAGACATTAAAGAGTCTTTTCCCTATGGATAGACAGTTTCATACACTGATAAGAGTGTAAAACCTGAAAATAAAAAGTTCAGGGTGAATGAATATTATTCATAATTGCATCATGTGTTGCATGTCTAACATGAGTTGCCCCTACCTAACAAACCAAGCCCAAGATGGTGGTCCACATCCCACACGCCCCCCTTTGTAGAGTAAGAAGTGACTCGTAGATGCCTGCTTTCCTTTTCCTTCCAGCCAATCACCATGCTGCTCTGAGGTCTGGTACTGCATGACACAAAGGCCTTAAGTGAGCCCAGGTAACACACTGCAAGAGGCATGATAGACAAATAAGTGAAAGATGTGACATACTGCAGTTACTACACCAGAAGAGAGCAAGTAGACAGTAATTATATTAACCTTTCTGCAGTTAATGTTGTTTTTTTCCTGTTTGTTTATGCTGGCAAACATTTATTGCATTTGAAATGTAAATCTCTACTTTGGCAGCAGGCACTCATGAGACAGCTGTATAAAGGCTCAAATCCAGTGTAGAACTCTACAAAATTCTGCATTGTTTATAATTCAAAATAAACTACAACTGGTTTAATCACAAAGGAAAATCTTTGTGACTTGTAGAAATAGTCTTGTTATGATCCAGCAATAGGCTTTTTATGTAAAAATTCGCTTTAACAGAAGAAAATAATCCTAAATGAGAGCGGTTGGCTTTCAAAGATCTCCTCTATAAAGAGCAAAAAGTTACTGGCAGAGGGACTGAAATTGTCTCAAACTCAACAAATTTGATATAAAACAACATTGCAACATATTTTGATGATGATGACACACTGCTCATTTTCTTTCATTTCCTCAAATTAGATACTTCTCCCTGCTGATGCCTAAATGCTTTCACTACCACAACTCAAAAGGATATCCACTTTCTGAAACGATTGCACTAAATGTGCAATGACCACAGCCCCTCCTGTATAGTAAACCAAGCAATTCTCATGAGCTCAGCGCAGCATAGAATTAAGCGGGTATGATCTGGTATTACAGAAAATGCAATGGATCTTGCATCACCATCTATCTCAATTAAGACTTTGATTGAGAACAGCTAAATTAGATGCCACATGTCTCTATTAGAGGCCGCTTAACTTTCAAAGCCTGCACAAATAAGGGCTGGTTGTGAGATGGCATGTGACAGTCCTAAGTCAAAAACTGGCTGCAGAGCCTGGGCAAATAATTATGTCTGAATACACTTCATACATCCCAGCTTTTTTCTACTCCATGAATTAAAAAAGATCAGTGGATTTTCAGATAGTGTCACTGCTGTGACTCAGTACTGATTAATGTTTCTTTCTCTCATTTATTGACAAGCACAGCTCATCAAACTAGTTATGATGCAGACACAGATACATAACATCTGCTTCTTTAGCTAGTCCTGCAGCTACTCTCACACTTTCTCTGCTAAGATTAGAAATAACAGAAACCACAGGAGTCACTGTAAATTTATATCAAAGCAAATCTCGTGTTCTGCAATAAATTACTGCACATCTTGTGAAATTTCATGTTACCTACACACTTTCTCCATCACCAACACAACCTTCTTAGACCTCTTCTTTCTTGTCTTTACAGGTTTGTGTCCATCCCAATTTCTTCCTCATTTGCACTCAATTTCCCTCACTGATCTACCACTGTCTTCCCATCTCTCCCCTTCTCCTCCTCCTCTCTCTGGTGGCCCATGAGCCTGAAGGTTTGGAGGTCTGAATAACCAGGCATGTCTAATGGTACACAGCCCACTCATACTGCAGGGTGGAAAACTTCAAAAGAAAAGCACCAGCACCCCAGAGGTATGCAAACACAAATATACGCTCACACAAGCTCCCTTTACTTACAGTCTGAAAAAAAAAATCACACACATAAATAACTATGCTTTCTCTTGCCAATTCACGTGCACATGCACACGCAGACTGTAAAATTTCATTTAACTAAAGCTTTTAATGTTTTGCCATTGTCTCCTCCGTTTCCCCCTTCTCTGTTATTCCTTTGTTTTCCCATTTGTTGTGCTTATTTATATGTGCTTTATTCTTGTTTTCCCTTTTATCAGGATCCCTCTTTTCAGCCAAGCTAGTCTCAGAGCGCTGCCTCGGCGGAATCATTATCAAACAGTCCAATAACTCTTCAGAGAGCCTCTGTCTAAATGATGCAATCAAGATAAAACCATGCGACCTCTTTGTTACCCATGCTGAGCTGAAGAGGGGAATCTCAGCAGGCCAGACCTCAAGCCCATGACTTTATGCCAGCAGTCAAAAGTCTGGCTATGAAGTAGATGACTCAGGATTCACTCTGTGTGTGTCAGCGTGTGCACATTAGTGACCGAGACACATCCAGGCATTGTCATTGTGTTGCATAAGCTGTTATTGCAGTGACACCAGAGAGCTGCACAAGCAAGCCAGTGGCTCTCATCCCAGGTGTGAAGGTGAAAGTGTGTGTTAGTGTTTGTATACGTGTGTTAGGTAGCCTTGACACCCAGAAGGTGTTGTTTCTGTCTGTTATCTGATTTTGTACTCTTGATTTCATTCTGTCCTGCTACTGGAAGCTTTTTTAACCTTAGGCTCCAGGTTAATATAGTTGCATATATAAGTGAAAAACAGCAGCATTTAGGTTCTGATTATCCTCTAAGAACACATTTATTATTTTAGACTCTTCCAGCTGGTTCCTTCTTTTGGATGCCATATGATATAGCAGATATTTAAACAGAAAATGGGACAAGATAACATAAAAACCACAGCCACGACAAAGACAAGTACTTTTACAAGAACATTTAGCCTAATTAAAGAGAGGTTTGTTATTACGCTTATGTCTGTGTGTATGCACATTTCCTACCTTTTCTAACCCACCCAGGCGCATGAGCTTGGTGTGTCACAATGTAACAAGAGCGATGCTTGCCTTTGGCCAGCTCATCCCACAGGACGATGTCTGCTGAGTCAGAGTCTGTCCTCAGACTGAGTCTCTCAAACAGAGAGATCTGGGCTGAGGTAAAACATAAAGCACTGACCTGGGAAAATACAAACACACACACACATTCACAGAGTCATTGAGCAATAGACCACAACACATATATAGATTGTGCATAAAAATAAATGCTCCTGACAGTCATATGCCTTTCCCCTCTTCTACTCCCTCTTATTCCTTTGTATTCCTTTATGTGTGTATCACCTGTCCTCCAATGTCTCCTATAGTGAGGACAGCCTGGTTAGGATGAGAGGGATCAACCCAGTAGTCTAGACACCAAGGAGTAAACTTCAAACCCTGGAGAAGACAAGGATCTATAAGGTGTATCGTCACTTCTCAGGTTATTATGTAATGTAATGCAATTAAGTCAAGGTTAATATGAAGACAAAAAAATAAACCATTGAAAAATATCTCTTTGATAGTAAGGCTATCACTGTTACCTGAAGTTTATACATGCAGCTGAAGTTCAGTTTGCACATGATGTCATAAAAACACACCTCTTTACTTGTGAAAGATACAGCTATCTAAGAAGGAAAATCAGATTTTTTAGAAACACAAAAACATACAGATATGCAACCTATTTCTATTCTATAGTAAGGATTTAGCAGTTTGTCAAACTGGTAACTAATGCATAGCAAAAAAAAATCCTCCTGTTATTCTACACACTTATACAACTCAGAACATGGCATCCATAAATCTGTAGATTAAAGAATTGCCAGTTAAATTAAAATCCATAATTGATGGACTTATTACTAAAAAATGTATGTTTACTTTCTGATCTTTTTTTGATCTTTATGTAACAGCTTCACATCGGAAATGCAATTAACCAAAATGACAGATCAATAATTAATTAATCGAGTGGAGTACTTGTTTACCTCTGTGCATTACAATGTGTGCCCCAATAAATGAGACTTATGATCAATTATTAATTTACAGTTAGGTCCAGAAATATTTGGACATTGACACAGCAGAGTTTAAATGAAACAAGTCTGGATGTGAGCAGAGCACAGACTTTTAGCTTTTATCCAAGGGGTTTGAAACATTTTGCATTAACTGTTTTTACACAATCCCCCATTTTCAGAGGCTCAAAAGTAATTGGACAAAGTAATATTATTTTAAGTATAAGGATTGTTTTTTAACAATTAGATTAAAATCTTTTGCAGTCAGTGACTGTCTAGAACCTACTGACATCATCAAATACTATGTTTTCTCTCTTTAGATGCTCTGTCACACTTTTACTGCAGCTGCCTTAAGTTGCTGCTTGTTTGTGGGTCTCTGCCTTTAGTTTTGACTTCAAATTGAGAGTCCCACTTAACAGTTACCAAATATAAGTATTGTATAGTAAGTACAAAACTTGGAATCACCTCCAAAAAACTTTTATCAGCTTTACTTGCAATGAAATGTTGAAAGAACATGCCTTATCTGGCCATGAAACTCTATGCCAGTCAATTCTCCAACTACTTTTGAGCCTCAGAAAATGGGGGCTATGTATAAAAATGGCTATAATTCCTAAACAGTTAATGCACTGCTTTTGTTAAACTCCCTGAATTAAAGCTGAAAGCCTGCACTTCAGTTACATCTGAATTGTTTGATGTAAAATCCACTGTGGTGGGGTACACAGACAAAAAAAATTTAAGTATCATTGTCCAAAAACTTATGGATTTAACTATAAAATATAAATCCATTGCTTTGAATCTTTTATTATCTGTCTTATTCTGATGTTACTGTTTTTCTTATCATTGTACTTATTTTATGTATTAATATTTTAAATGTGTTATTATTTATCATTATTTAGTTTCCCTTTTAATTGATGTGAAGCACTTTTGTCAACTGAGGTTGTTTTAAAATGTGCTATATAAATACACTTGACTTGACTTGACTAAAAACTGTTTTAACTATGTTTCAGGAACCACAATGGACTGAACAGATTCATTGTTAGGTATGCAGCTCTCAATATGCTGATAAGATCACCTTGTCCACGTTTTGCAGCATCACCACATCTGTGACCCAGAGGTCTTTGGGCGTGACCGTGCTGTTCTGCAGTTGATGTGTGTGCAGAAGGGACATGTCCTCTGCATCCCGCAGCCCTACATTTCCTCCTTTACTCACAGTCAGATACTGACTTGAACTCTGCAGGTACAACACCTGAGGAGACCAGAGACTGTTATAGAAAAAACATCTAAAGAACATTAGGAAAAAAATATACTTCACACTACCATAAGATCAACCTTTAGCTTTATACTTGCAATGAAGGTTGTTGCATTAGAATATGATTATATTTATTAAATTTGAGGATACAGTTTTTAAAATACAGTTTAAAATCTTAATTATGGCTTGCATTATCTTCTTGCTGGCTACTTTATAACCACATAATTACCCTAATATAAATCCATTAAAAAAGTACTGACTAAATTTTCCTCTTATTGGATACGAGTGAATAAAACTGAGAAGGTCCCATTCTGTGCCGGAGCCAATAAAATTGAGAATTAATCAGTTACAGGAGTTATTGGGTGAACTACAAGATCAAAACTGAGAGAGAGAATAAAAATTAAAAAGCTTGAAGCTGACTGCATTTGATGAGAAAGAGAAAGTATTTCTTTGATGAAAGGAAAGTTTATTACAGTTTCACAGTAGAGGTAAGGGGTCAGATGTTCTGCAGTATAATTACTGCCTTCTGTTTTTTTCCCACAGTTTATTGAAGCCTTAGCAAGATCTCACAGATTTGCATGTCTTATCTGTAATTACTCTAATTACATATTGATGCAGCTGGTGAATAAGTGATACAATGTGTTTATATTACTATATTCCAAGTGAAGGTCTGTCATTTTGGGGGTCTATTACCTGGCAGGCTTCACTTAAAAAAGCCCATACTTTAAATTAGCATTCAATTTGAACTGTCTGTGTGACTACCTTTGTAATAAACAGCCAAAGGTTTGCCCATTTTTCAAGCTAACTTGTCCAAATGACATATCATCAAAGCTTTAACTGTTAAATGGTAACAAAGCAAGTGTTGTTTTATCACAGTTAAAAATAGTAGGGTACTCAAAATTTGTTAATGGATGCAGTAGATTCTCATTGAGCGTTCAATAGGGGCACCCCAGTATATTTCAGATACTCAAAGACTTGTAGAAGATAAAGCAAACAAAGTGATACAGTATGGGAGAAATAGGCAGGCATAAAGACCTGAGCAACTTTGACAAGCATTTATAAAACAGCATGGTTTGTGAGCCGCTGCCTGTCAGGAGCAGTGAGTAGTCCGAGGAGGGACAGACCACCCACAGGGTCTTGGCGATGAGCTGGAACAAGATTGTACCACAGTGGGTCAAACTCATACCTCACAAAACTTGATATTATATTACTAAAACCTTGTGGTACTGACACCAAGTGGTGCTTTCGGAGGTCTAGAGAAGAGTCTATACAGTTTGAACTATTTTTGGGGCAGGTGACGAACGCACATGCCAGGCTGTGGCCATGAAACAAATAATGCTTGCATGTCAGAAAGAGTGGTCTGTTTAAGCTGCAATTTTCACATGAATGAACGCAATTGTTGAACACAAGTCCAGTGCTCACTCCTTTTAGTTCTGTTTTGGTCTTCACCAAATCCTGAATGAAATATCTGGCTTTGAGCTGCAAAATAGTCTATATTAACCAGCTTGGAGTTGGGAATGTAGCATAAAGTTATTTGTTGGAGGTTTTATTGAAAGCTGCTACTATAAAGACTAAACCAAAACACTGAAGCAAACAGCTTAAACCTACTAAAACTTTCTGTAGAGATTAGGCAAGCTGTGCTGATTGATGGTTTGTCACCACAAGCAACCGCTTCCATTTACTACTTCTATAGATACTGTATAGTTTTTCATAATTTCTTTTTATGTATCTCTAACAGAATAACAGTCAGAAATTAAAGTCTTCTAAGCAACAATACTCTGTCTCTTTAAGGCTGTCAAACCCTCCAGCCATTTGGAAAACAACTGACACAACAGTCTGACACTTCGACATTCTCAGGATTGAAAGATTAAAGTGATGAGCCTTCACTTTATCCAAAGCGGTTAGGACTTCATACCGGCTGCTTCATTTACATATTAATTGATAGATGTTAAAGGCGTCCAGAGCCATTTATCTCCAAAGAAGTGAGCCATTTTGATGAGCAAGACCCTAATACTTTTGAACGTTTCCTTGCACAATGTTTAATAATGTGCAATTCCATCCAGTCAGCAGAGTTTTTGGATCCTCCAGACTGCCAATGTCAAAATGTTTTGAGATAACATGCAGTGGGTCATTGGTTTAGAAGAGGCAGCATGTTCTGACTCTCATAACAACCTCTTCTTCTGGTAAGTCTCTACAAGGTAAGTGGCCTTTTACCTTTTGAACTGGGTCTCGATGTGGACAGGTGAGGATGCGTGGTGGCTTCCAGCAAGGCAGACTAATAGTTCTGCTGTTCTTTACTTTATCGGAAAGCTCCAGCAGCAGAAAGGAGCACAGTCCCGCCCAGTTAATGAGTCCTTTTTCCTTCAGGGCATCACTGTCCAGAAGGAGACCCCGGTGCTCCTGACTGAGAACCACACTGTTGAACAGGAGGCCATATTCCTCCTTGGATCCATGACCAACTGATGACCAAGCAAGATCAATGAACTGAGTTCTGGACAGGGACCGATATGCACCTGAGGAGTCCTGTATTAAAGATCAGTAGGATTAGGTGAAATTGCAAATTTCCACCTGTTAACATCAGCAAAGTTAGTCAATTATAGGCATAGACTGAAAGTCAAAGATGGAAGGAGCCTCCTGATCTGAAAAGAAAAGCCACTGTCCCTTAAACCTGCATTCTTTCAAATTCTTTCAAAGTCTAAGTGTTCTTTGATCTTAGTTTATAGTCTCAATCACTAGTTTCAAGTCTAAGCTATTATAGCATGGTATTCACTTTATAAATAATGGGGTCATTAAGTAGGAGTATTGTGAATTGCAATATTGTATCAACACAGAGACATCAAATATCTATATCTTTATATATAAACTGCAAGTACAAATTACATTTTTTAGTACTGGAATCCCTCATGTTTTTAGTCCACCTAAATCAGGAGTGGCCAACCTGCGGCTCCCGAGCCACATGCGGCTCTTTGCCTGGTTTCATGCGGCTCTTACGTTCGTATCGAAGTTTGTGTTTGTGTTTTTTTTTAATGTGCGTGTTCGCTTCGCTTGAGTTCAATACGGTATTTTCGTCAAATGCGCATGTGCGTGAGAAGAAAATACCGCGAAGTTTCCTAGTAGGGGCAAGATCGTTTTAAGTAAACAATTTGTGTCAAGTTCGCTCTCAAAATGGCAGGGAAGAAATGCAAAGCAAAACGAAAATATGAAGATGAACACAGGACGTTTTTAACAGAGTGGGAGATTTCATATTTTTTTGTTGAACGTAATGGCAAGCCATTCTGCCTTATATGTCAGGCGTCATTAGCGCATTTCGAAGCTTCAAATCTTCAGCGCCACTTCAGCTCACTCTATGCTAACATCAACCAGGAATTTCCAAAAGGGACTGAACTTCGCAAGCACGAGTTGGTCACTTTGAAAAGTCAGGCAGAAAAGCAGATACAGTTTTTCAAAAAATTTATGAAGTGCTCAGAGACCGTAACGCTCGCATCGTATCAACTGGCTTGGAACATTGCACGGGCTAAAAAGCCATACAATGAAGGGGAGTTTGTTAAAAAATGCCTCAGTGACGTTGTTGAAATCTTGTCTCCTGAAAACAACAAACTAAAACGCATGGTATCAGACGCCCAACTGTCCCGCCACACTGTTGAACGCAGAATATCGGGCATTAACACGGCTATTGAATCACAGTTGCACTCTGACCTTCAAGCATGTGAGTATTTTAGTGTCACATTGGATGAGAGTTGTGACATAGAAGACAAGCCTCAGTTTGGCAATATTTGCACGGTCTGTGTCAAACGATTGTGTGATCAAAGAAGAACTCCTTGATATTGTGCCATTAAAAGACAGAACCCGTGGCATAGATGTGAAAGAAACAATGATGGCTGCATTTGCGAAAGCAAATCTGCCCATACCGAAACTAACTGCAATAGCCACGGATGGAGCGCCAGCCATGATCGGATCTGTGAACGGGCTTGTGGGGCTGTGCAAGGCTGACCAAACATTTCCCGAGTTTTGGAATTTCCACTGCATCATCCACAGGGAGCAACTCGTGTCTAAATCATTGAATTTAGACAACGTCATGAAGCCTGTGATGGAAATCGTCAACTACATCCGCACACATGCGCTTAACCACAGGCAATTCAAGAATCTCATCGCTGAGCTGGACCAAGGGCTTCCAGGTGACCTGCCGCTGCACTGCACTGTGAGGTGGCTGTCAAAAGATCAGGTACTCTCTCGCTTCTTTGAGCTTTTGGATGCCG
>VUQH01070602.1:0-11376 GCA_015106775.1 Etroplus canarensis | reverse complement strand
ACACCAGCCCTCTGCATGTCCTCCTTCACTACATCCATCAGCCTTCTCTGCGGTCTTCCTCTTCTCCTCCTGCCTGGCAGCTCCATCTTCAACACCCTTTGTCCAATATATCCACTTTTCCTCCTCTGCACATGTCCAAACCTTCTCAGCTTTGCCTCTCTGACTTTGTCTCCTTAGGCAGACGAACATCAAAATGCCAGGACAACCACTCGTCTGTGTGGGCAGTGCCCATATATATATATATGTATATATATATAGTAAAAAATTTAAAGTAAATAAATAGCTCTGCTTGCAAAAATAAGAAATAAGGAATATAAATAAAGCCCTGTGAATTACTGTTTTGACTATTTTGATTATGTTTTGTATTACAAAAAGTGTTTTTTTAATGGCCAGCAGGGGGCGACTCCTCTGGATGTAAAAAGAAGTCTGATTGTATTGAGATAATTATCCAGTATCTTTACTTTATTAAAACATTAGGCATTTTACAAATTAGTTTACTGTTTCAGTCACTAGTTTCAAGTTCTTTTCAATATAATATGATGTTCATGTCATAATTTATATTCCCATGTAGAGTAAAACAGGTGATAAAGCAGGGTACGCTTTAGGACTTGTTGTAACTATCCTGCACTATTGCAGTCAGCTATCTTTTAACTTTTAATATAATTACATTTTGGTTTTTTCAGTCTGTTTTTGGCTTCCTGATACTGCGCTCTGAGCAGGCCACGTCTCTTTGCCTCCATCTGCACTGCCCACACCGCCTTGTGGTGAGCAACAAAAAGAGAACTACTTATTGACATGAGGAACCTTGTAAATATGTCGAAGCCGACAAAGGGATCTAGTTTGCAGCTGTTTTGTGCCCAAACATCAACCTCTGGAGCTAAAAATTAAGCCAACGCATACTTCCTAATGACTGCAGTTCCTCTAATGGCCACTTGAGGCTTGCTCCAAATGTGAGCCAGTCCCCATAGATTCCCATGTTAAATTGTCCAACTTTAAATGTACCTTTGGCTGATCCCTCATCTTTTCCCTGAGGGGTGACCACAGCAGATTACTCTGCTTGGTGCCTTTTTATGCTCGAATGAACTGTCCACTGACATTCCACAAACAAAAGAACATTCCACTGAAAATGGCCAGGTACACAGAAAGGGAGTGAAAAGAAAGCCAGTGTCCAAACAAGCACGTTGGAAAAACCTCCAGAAATCCCGGAGAACTATTGCTGAAGACCACTTTAAAAAACTGGCAAGACAGTCTTGACTCTTTTGAAGCAAACTGTAAAGAAACGAGGGAGGCAGAAGCGACTACTCATCTGTCGTGCCTTCAGCAGAGTATATTCCCCGCTTTAGTCTGTTACTTAGCACTGATTAGCAGGTGCGTCTGTGTGATACACCTGTGCAGTCTATGGATGAATCAAAGCCTAAAACCAGTGGGAGACGTCGCTGTGGCGAGGTCCATCTCATGTATACGGTCTGTTTCTTTGCCCTAAAACGTACCTTCGGCTGCTCCCTTGTATTCTCACACAGCGGATTAATCTGCACTGGTAATTAGCATCCCTCCGTTGTGAGAGGGACTTGTGTCCCCACCCAGAAACAAGCCAGGAACCTTTTGCTCGTAAGGCTACACTACAGGGACACTAGTCTGGTTCCTGCCCTGCAATCCACAACTGTATATTGCACCACACAGAGAGACTTTTTCCACCGTTTGTGCTGAACTTACTGCTCTCCTGGACTTCGTTTCAGAGGGAAGAGGTTTCTCCTTCATACAGAGGACCTTAAGATCACCGTCTACCTCCAGGATTCCATATTTCTGAGTTTCTGAACACACAAAAACACAAAATAAAGAACAAAATGTGAAAATGATCAAAAACCAAGACCGACGTTCAACACGTGTGCCCCAATTTTAACCTCACCCTCGTCTTTGCACTGGTACGACAGCACCAGGCAGCCGTCTTCACTCTTTGACTGCACTTCAGAGAACCTCTCTTTAACTTTACTGAGGCTGAAATCTTCTTTGAAGAGGGTGTCGCTGTTCAGGGTGAAAAGAGAGCGTAAGAGCTGCACGTCAGACCTGATTTCACACTCGAACACACACTCCACTGTAAGTTCGGGAACAGAAACGTACCCTCCTATAACTACAACATGATCTTCTATGTTGAAGTGCTTCACTGCGAGCTGCAGGCAGGCCACGGCGCCGAGACGCTCCTGGGGGAGTGGAAATATGAGCTTACGAGTCAATCCATTGAAAATCAGCTGATTCTGGGGGGGGGGTGTCAGATGGGAACTTTTCTCAGATCTGCATTGACCCTCACACATTTATGCTTCCACTGAAGGAACTTAACCCTAGTACTGCGGGACCTCAATATATCGATGTCCCAGGTAAGTTTCATTCACTGCTGGTCATCTTGCTGGTTGTATAGCTGGCAGTACTAGTGTTAAATTAGGCCAACTTTGGATGATTTCAGGACAATCAGGAAGCAGTAATTTCCCCACTGTGGGACTATTAAAGAAATATCTTATCTTACGTTTCAGTTTCACCCTACTGGAAATGCTGCGTAGGTAGAGCGTGCGCTAAGATGGCTTATCTTTAACGAGGAACACGCAGTGTGAAAGGTAAGAACGGTAAAACATTACATCGTTGCTTCTTGTGTGGTCATTAAGGATCTTGACATTCGTGAAATGTGTCGCCCATTCTTCAAACGCCGCGCAGTATAGAGCGTTGGTCTGTGGAGAGAAATCAGCAGAGGAACAGGGTGACTCACTGACTCTCAATTCAGAGTCAGGCCTCCATGACAGTGATGAATATAAGACCTTAAATATGGTACTTCACACAAAATATCTCTGCAGTAAACCGTATTTGAACAAGGTGCCTGGTCACAGTATGAAAATGATGCCCTCTGCTGTGCTTGTTTTTCCTATATTTAGAAAACCATTTTATTCTGTCGCGTTTTACTTTACTCAATTTTAAAAATATTGCATCTGATTAAAGGTTTTACTTCTTTTTTCTTTATGGTATTTTATTAAAGTTCTGCCCTTATTTTCACTATTATTTTATTTAAGTTTTAATTTAAACTGTATTTTGTTAAATACTTTTATTTTTAGTTATTTTTTCTTATTTTTATTGTATTTTATTTTATTTTAAACTCACTGTTACTTTAATTGCATTTGATTTAATTTTTGTTCACTTATTTTTACTTTTTCTATATTTTATACTTTTAATTTTTCTTTTTCCCATTTTTTTACTTTTAGTGTGTTTTATACATTTTTTCCCTGATGTTTACTCTTTAAAAAAATATTGCTCAAATATATATTAAAAAAGTAAAATAAATAAGAGGTCAGTAGAAATTATTTTAGATGAAATGCTAAAAAAATATTAATGAAAAAATTTTAATAGAATAAATGTGAAAAATTAAAAAGTAGAAATAGCTACACATCTAAACAATATCCAGAAAATTAAAAAAATAAAATAAGTAAAACCATAAAAATATAATAAAATTTTTTAAACTCAGTAAAAGTAAATATAAATAAAAATATCAGACAGAACAAAAGTAAAGATAAGTAAAAAATAAACAAATGAATAAGTGTAAAAAATAAAGTAAAATATAAAAGTAAATATAATTTTAAAAATTACATGAAATAAACTCAATGGTAAAATTTTAAATAAAATGAATATGCAGATTCATTCATCTTCATGTGCTTCCAGTTATCCAGATCAGGGTCGCTGGGGGCACTGGAGCCTATTCCAGCTGTCATGGGGCGAAGGGCGGGGTACACAACCGGACAGATCGCCAGTCTGTTGCGGAGCCTTTTGTTAAAAATTTCTCATATATTTATTTTTAATAATAACAATTGTATTATTTTATTTTACACTTATTCCAGTTGTTTTTTATTTGTCTTTGCTTTTGTTCTGTCTAATTAATATTTTTTGTTTATTTTACTTTTACTAATATTTTTATTATATTTTTATATATATTTTATAAGTTTTTACTTATTTTATTTTTTGAATTTTCTGGATTTCACTTAGAAGTGCATTTCTACATTTTAATTTTTTACATTTATTCCACTACATTTTTTCTTGTTAGTATTTCATCTATTTTTTTTTTCTACTGACCTCTGATTCATTTTACTTTTTTAATATATACTGGAACTGAGATCCATTTTATGGAGAATTTTTTACCTTATTGATTATTTTGTTGTGTCAAATTCTACTTTAAGCCATTTTTAGTATAATGTTTATCTTTCCTTAACATGAAATTAGAGTAAAAAGTTACTAGATCTCATAAAAATTCTCTTGAAACTGTGTAGTGTTGTTTAAAATGAGTAATCAAACTGTGATCAAGTAATCCTGAGATGATAGTAATCTGAATACAGGCAGTGTAATTAAAGTACTCGGTTGTGTTTGAGTAGATTTGCTGGCGACTGGTGAGGACTGACCACGACATAAATCCCGTCCACGGAGCCGCAGGCTGTCAGAGCGTGGACCCAGTGTGAAACCAACGCGCACCGACCCACCGGCAGCAGCGGCTTGGCGACCCCGGCAAGGTGAGCGAACCTCCCGCTGCTGTCCGCCAACACATCCCGCTGCAGCCTGGTTCCGTACCCGGCGGCGAGGATTACGGCTTTCATTTAAACTGTGACCGGGAGGAACGTCGTTAAGCTGCTGACCGCGCGACACGTTAGCGGTTATAACCCGGGAGGAGAACCGGGGCAAAGTTTGTAACGCTCCACGGAACAGCCTCCTCAGGGTCCTCTCGCGAGATTAGTGGTAGGAACGTGTAGGAAAGTCTAGCCACGCGAGAGCAGAGTCATAGACTGTCGCTTCCGGCTGGTTCCAAATTAAAGAAGTAGAGCTGTAGGGTTTCAACTATTCGATTAACCGATACAAATAACCAAAAAAAACCTGCAGCGCTGTGAAAAACTTTTGAGCCACACTTAATATCTTTATATGTTGAAAGGAAAATGGGAAATAGGTGCAACGATTTATTGAAATTAAGTATTTTCCCCCAGGGGGAAATTGCATGCAAACATAAATATAAAAACAGTACATAAGGCAAAAACAGAGTTTATACAACTCGAACCAGCCTGAAAGTCAATATTTGGTCTGAGCACTTTTATTCTTCAACACAGTTTGAACTCTCTTAGCCAACCTTTCTTGTCATTTCTTTAAGCAGTCTTCAGGAATAGTTCTCCAGGCTTCTTGAAGGACATTCCAAAGCTCTTCTTTGGATGTTGGCACATTTTGTTCTGTTTTCTGTCAACATGATCCCACACTGCTTCAGTAATGTTGAGGTCTGGGCTCTGAGGAGGCCAATCCATGACTGATAGTGCTCCACTGTGTGTTTTTTCTGTCCAGGTAGGCTTTTACTGCATTGGCAGTGTGTTTGGGATCATTGTTATGCTGAACAAATAGAGCTGCCACCAATTAGATGTGTCCCAGATGGTATGGCAGCAAAAATAAAGATTACAAAACAATGGAGCAGTGAAAACGTGTTCAAGTCAATTAAAGGTACTGATTGGCTGATGAATGTCCAGATTCCAGATGTTTGCTTCTTGAGACTTTCCTGTCTCTACAAGAAGCAGCACTGAATGGCTCGTGTAGAGAATTCTAGATATTATTATTATTATTATTATTATTATTATTAATATTACTGTTGTTGTTGTTGTTATACTGGTGTGTTGCTGTCACCTTGTCTTGCTGCTGTAATATTTGATATTTTCCTACTGTGGGACCAATACAGGATGATCCTGCCTTATATCATCAGCATGTTTGGGATCATTGTTATGATGAAAAATGAAGCCATTGCCAAGCAGATGCTTTCCAGATGGTATTGCATTCATAATTCCATTTTGACAAGATCCCTAACAGCGCTGGCTGAAAAGCAACCCCAAACCATGACAGAGCTGTCACTGTGTTTTACAGATGGCTGCAGACACTCACTCTTTGAACTGAATTGAACTTTATTCATCCCCAGTGGAAATCATGTTGTTACAATGAAAAGTAAACAAACAAATGAACAATCTTCATCATTAGTCCTTACAAATATTCATTGTGTAGGACTGTTGCTGTGGGCAGGAATGCCCCCTTGTACCATTCGTTGTTGCAGCCAAGCTGTAGAAGCCTCGATGTGAACGCACTGTTGACGACTATATTGTGCGGTTTTGTCCATTATGTTTTGTGACTTGTGCAACAAGCTGATCTCTCTCCTGACCTCTTCTGTACATAATGATGATGATTTGAACCAAGAATCTCAAATTTGGATTTATCACACCACAAGCCCTGGTTCCACTGATTTTCAGTCCAGTTCTTGTATAATTTGGCACAGCTCAGTCTTTTCACCCCGTTTCCCTTCCTTGAGAATGGCTTCTTTGCACACCCTTGCACTGAGACCTTTTCAAACAACAGAAAGATCAACAGACGGACCTGTGTCAGGATTTCTACTTCTTAAGGATATGACTTTCAGAGACTGTTCATCTGCTGTAGATAGTTTTTTAGGTCTGCCACCTCTTCTTTAATCATCATCATCATAATACTTTATTAAGCCAAAGGAGAAATTTGCTATGTCTTTTCACTTGTCCAATTTGCTTGTATTTTTAAGGAGAAGTTGCGCACAAAGCTGAGATATGCAAAGTTTTCAGCTAATAGCTCTTGGGGAACCTCCTTGTCGGTGCAAACATCCTATTTTATGTCTGTCATATTGTGTTATCTTTGGCTTTTTTCACAGATTCATCTATAGAAACAAGAACAAATGCTGTGTTTTTGCAACAGGCTGCTAGTAACAAAGTGCCTAAAATTACAATTTAAAATGAGTTCTTTGCTAAATTATTGTGTATAGACATGATACCGGTTCATCCCTTGTTGTTGCCTTTTTTATGGTTGAATGATTCATAGGTCAGTGTTAAGTAGCTTTACGCACAAAAAACAAAAGGTCCCTGGTTGGACTCCCAAGTGGGAACACAAGCCCCTCTCACCATAAAGGGTTGCGTCAGGAAGGGCATCCGGCATAAAACCTCTGCCAAATTAGCAATGTGGATTAATCCGCTGTGGCACCCCATGGGAAAAATGCAAGGGAGCAGCAGGAGGTATGTTAAACATTGGGTTAAGTGGCCAAAACGTGAGAACCGCTCATCCAAATAACCTCACATTCAGCACTGTAAATACTCGAATGCTCAACAATGTTTGTGCAAAGCTTGAAGTGAACAATTAAGGAGATTGTTGTGGAATAAACAGGCCACACATAAAGATTTCTCATCTTGTAAAGATGAAAGAGGGCGGGAGGAGAATGTTTTCTGTAACTATTCCCACAAAACATGAAGAAAAAGGCCAGGGCAGCGACTGAAAGCAGTTCCTCTAACCACACATAAGGGAACTGTTAGTACCTTCAGTTGAGTGGAAAATTGCTTATTTGTGAAATACTGTGAACAAGCCCAGCTCAGCGATTTAACCAGAACAGAAACCATTTTTTATTATTTACTTTTTTTTTTTGTTACAAATGTGGCATAAATATACAGAAAACACAGTATTACGAAACTGCTGCACACATCAGTGCACGTGCCTGCAAAAAGAGACGAATAGTTGTAGAAAAGTCTCATCTGCAAACAAACAAGAAAACAATGTTCCTGTGTTCACATTTTTTTACTGCAAAAAATTAAACCTAAACATTTCTTTCTGTAACCTTACTGCAGATTCAAATATCAGCTTGGAAAATCTACTCTGTGGGCTCGTGTAAACTAAAAGCTGTGAAAAATAAACAACTCTGAAGCAACAAAGTCTTCCTCCATCATATCTGTTACTGCAGACAGTCTGAGCACCACAGTTGGCAGAATGTCCATTTGCGTCTCTGGTGAATTCACATTTCTTCACTGTGGGGCCAGCGGGATGCCTCGAGCGTCGGTCACCTGGCTCTCCTGCAGATTCTTGACCAGCTGAGCCAGCCAGCGCTTGGTGGTGGTGTCGTCCTTCAGCACCTGGGCGAAGGTGCTGTCCTTCAGCTGGTCGGGGAGACACTGACGCAGGGCCTCTCTTGCTCTGAGGAAGGAGTAATAAAGTTAATACCACTTTAGGTTAAATTCATTTTTTCTTCTGCTTATCCAGTTCAGGGGCGCTGGAGTCTAGCCCAGCTGTCACAAGGCGAAAGGTGGGGGTACATCCCGGACAGGACCCCAGTCTGTTGCAGAGCCAACACAGAGACGGACAATCATTCACACCTGTCAATTCAGAATCACTTATTAACCTAACCCCTTTGCATGTGTTTGGACTGTGGGAAGAAACTGGAGCCTATATTTCAAAACTGTTTCCTTAGTCAAACCAGCAGCCAAATGGGACGAACGTGTTTGTATCAAAACCATGTAAAGTGAGAAAATAAAGTGAGCATCACTCAGGCTGTAAATCATGAAAAAGCTATTTCCCCAACAGTCACCATGCTGCATTTCTGTGATCCTCCTGGTGGCAAGATAACCAAGTTCCTCAGTCACACGGAGTATTTTTGCCGATTACGAAACAGGAGATCACACACAGTAAACTGCAGAACGGTGCTCTACCTGAGATTATCCGAGAGGCGAAGGTAGCAGCGGACAACGTGTTTCAGCAGCCGAGCTGAGGGTTCTTTGGAGAGCTGCAGCACCATTTTGCCCTGAAAAGACAAACATGACAAAGTCAGTAGCTGCACTTACAAATGTAGGTCTCCAAAAGCAAAAATGTTAACGCTCCACATCCCACAAATCAATCATTAATATATACAGACCTAAACTGAATTTAGTTAAAGCTGAGCATGATCGCTTCAGCAAACTCTGTTTATTTTCCCTAAATATTTTCTCTTTCCATTTTCCACCTGATCGCCTACGCTTCCGTTTGAGAACCACTGACCCAGACATTTCTTTACACTTACAAGAATCATGGCCACATGGGAGAAACGTTCATAAGTCTGACATATATACGCCAGCCCTGTATCATCCAGCAGTATCTTCTGCAATATGAAGGTGGCAACCTGAGGAAAAAATACAAATAAACAAATGAAGATTCATTACTACAAGGTGTCAGCTACTGTTACACAAATCAGTTTCTGCATCCGAGGTTAGTCACTGTTTAAAAAAAAAAAAGTCACATATTATAGTTTTTTACCGTCTTGGAGAGCTCACTCCCTGATTCCATGATGCGGAGACAAAGCGGGATGATTTCAGTTGTGAGGAGGAAGTTGATCACTTCTTGTTCATCTGTTTTGACCAAGGCGCCTGCAGTAAATACAAAGACGCATGGTAATACCTGCACACACGCTTTGAATGATGAGGACTCTTTTTATCCTACAACTGGAGGAGAGTTTACCTATGACTCCGAGGCTGGTGAGGCGCAGGTACTCAAATGGTCGTGTTTTGCTCACAGTGTGCAGAAAGGGATAAAGGAAAAGGGGAATGTGGGCTGCAAGGAAAGCCGACCTGGTGAGGATTGAAGAATTAAAAACACTTTAATCAATGTGACAGCACTTATATGTAACAGTTAATATCTAACACAAGAGTTAAGACCATCTTTGCTTTTAGTGATGAGGACAAAAAAACAAACAGAGCAAATGATGCCAAATATAGCAGAAAGAACTGCTTCTGCTCTGGAGTATTACACAGTTAAAGCTTCCAATCAGTTCATTACCGTGTCTCTGGGTGTGAGGCAACACACTGGAGGAGTGCCAGGGCATTGCACACTCTGTTAGACTGGTGTGCTGTGAGTGTAGGTGGGTTTATAGATGGATAGATGTTCACAATTTCCTAAAAGAAGAAAGAAATTCATCAATGGTGCACGGCAAGTGAGACTACAAAAACAGCACCTATGTGAAGCTGCTTGAATTTAAAACACCTGGACTCAACTGTCCCAAGAAACAGACAGAGCGCAAGAGCGGTGAAAAAGAGAGTGCAGGCAGGGTGAACTGGGTGGAGAAGCAAGAGTGAAAGGGAAGGATTAGAGACGGTGGCACTGACAAAAAGACAGGAGGCAGAGATGGAGGTGGAGGAGTTGAGGATGTTGAGAAGTGACCAAGATGGACAGGATTACAAATGAGTACATCAGAGGGACAGCTCAGGTTTACTTATCTGGAGATAAAGTCAAAGAGGTAAGAGATGGTTTGGACATGTGCAGAGGAGGGATAGTGGATATACTGAACAAAAGATGTTGAAGATGGAGCTGCCAGGCAGAAGGAGAAGAAGACCACAGAGAAGGTTGATGGATATAGTGGAGTGCTGCTAATTTGTAATTTCCTTCATGGCACGTGGGTGAATTTCCGCTGACTTACCTTCCTCCATCTTGCTTGTGAAAAACTGCTTCTTTAGAAACAGTTTAATTGCCATTGTGTTTCTCTCAAAATGTGCTGTCAAGGTGTCCCAAAGCTCTTTTGGAGTAGTACAGGAAGTTACCAGGTAGATAACACTGGAATGGATTCCCACAACCAAGGTAGCTATTGCTTTCCGCTGTGCCTTTTCGTAGGTATGTTGAGCTGCTGCATCATCTCTGGGTAGAGTTGCACTGCCATCTGTGTGTCCCCAAATCTGGAACTTCCACGTAAACAGATAGTTTATTCATTAAGTATTATTATAAAATGATCCCACAGCATGCTGACTGGGGGCTTTAGATCCCCTAAGGGTCTGACACTAGAATCACCCCTCAGGGAAATTTACAAGTACAATTCCAAAAAGGTTTGGACATTCTGTAGAGATATACAGTACTTTTAAGTAAAAGTCATTAATTGAGCCCCCCCAGAGGCCTGATCCAAGAATCATAAGGTCCAAACAGGTTTCTCTCAGTCTTCCCGGCGATGAATGAAGTGAAAATCAGAGCACGTGGCAACTTTGTTGCACGTTTTTTAAATCCTTTTTTTGTATTTCTAGACTGTATTTTTCAAATTTTTGTGTATTCATATTGTAGGTTGTTTTCTTGCTGCTGAATTTCTGTGCAATATATTCATTTTTTTACCCTGTATACTTTTTTTACAAATTATTTCTAGACATAATTTTTCCTATTTTTGTGTGTTTTCATATGACATTTAACTTATTATTAGAAATTTGAATACTGATTAAAATATTGATTGGTATCTATTGGTAGAGAGTATTCCCAGGGGAGAGAGAGTGGTGATTGGAGCAGACTTCAATGGGCATGTAGGTGAAGGGAACAGAGGGGATGAGGAGGTGCTGGGTAGGTATGGTGTTAAGGAGAGGAATGTGGAGGGACAGATGGTAGTGGATTTTGCAAAAAAGATGGAAATGGCTGTAGTGAACACGTATTTCAAGAAGAGGGAGGAACATAGAGTGACCTACAAGAGTGGAGGAAGGTGCACACAGGTGGACTATATCTTATACAGGAGGTGCAACCTGAAGGAGGTAGGAGACTGCAAGGTGGTGTCAGGGG
>VUQH01070595.1:0-11473 GCA_015106775.1 Etroplus canarensis | reverse complement strand
AAAGGCAGCCAACATCCAAAGAAGAGCTTTGGAATGTCCTTCAAGAAGCCTGGAGAACTATTCCTGAAGACGACTTAAAGACAGAAAGCTTGGCTCAGAGAGTTCAGGCTGTGTTGGAGAATAAAGGAGCTCAGAACAAATATTCACTTTAAACTGTTAGAATTCTACAAACTCTGTTTTTCCTTTTGTTTGCTCGTTTCCCATTAAAATGCAAAGAAATGAGGGGTGGCTAAAGACTGCTGCACAGGACTGTATATCCAGATATTCATCATAGTTTCAGATTTCTGTGAGTAAATTGATATAAATTAACCATGTCGGGGCCTGTTTCTAATGATATCTTTAGGCAGATAAAATGTACTTTGGTGTTGGAGCTGAAATCAGAAAGCAGCTGCTGTTCAGACATGAACGTTTGACCTTGGTGGGGTCAGGTCGACGACAGTAGGTCTGCTGTTTGTTTTTAACATCATGAACCACAGAAGAAGTCAGAGGTAGTCCGACCTTCACCAGCCTGACTTAGAAAGGCTCCCGCAGCCCAAAGCGCTAAATATATTCTCGCGTAATTCATCTCCACTGAGGTGGCTGCCAGTGTGTGAACCTCTAAACATGGCGTCTTGTTTGAGTGGGTGATCTGAGGGTCAGAGGGGTCACGGACGACCCTCAGCCGCTGCTGACTCCAAAAGCCGAGGTCAGTAAGCTGGACTGACGCGGCGTTTTCTCTCACTGCGTCCAAACGGTAAAGTAACAATCGTCTGCCTCAATTCTTACTGTGTACAGACGTTCTGTCTGCCAGCTGAAAGGACAATGAGGGACAAAACAGATGAAAACGGCTTTTTAACTCGAGAACCTGTCAGCGTTTTTGTTCTGATAACAGCAGTGAGGATAAAAAATGGAACATGAAGCACTGAGGAGGCTTAACTGTGTTAAAGCACAGCTGTGTAAAACTGGCACCATCTGCTGGCCACACTGGTGGTATTACAAGTGAATTTGATGTTTTAATGAGCTTCTGCAGCTCTGTTTTCAAAATTAGAGCATCCTCGCGTCTGGAACTCATGCTTACGGGGCCTTAAAGATTCTTCTAAAGCCACCGAAGGAGGGAACACACTTCATGTTCAGCTGCTTTGTTTGTTCTGATATCATTTAGAGTTAAATTTTTAAACAAGGTGTTTCAACAAGATGGATCCAGTTTCAGTGCGGTGTGATTCTGGATGGCAACATGGCACAATTACACAAAGTTACAAACAGTTAAGTGGGTCATCAGGTTTTGCGTGCAGTGCCACGCTGCAACACTATTACGTGTTCAGTCTTGCTGAACCGCACAACGCAAAGCGCCTTGTGCTGCCGGGTCACCGTCCAACGACTGAGGCTCCTGATGCCCCGCCCCTTCACGTGGTAAGCGTTTCCATCACTGGTTGCTGAGGTTTCACACCGGGTCCGTCTTTGTAAACAGCCTGTATAGTAATGTTTCCAGTGTAGTGGAGATGAGCCAGTGTTCTCCCAGTGCCGGTCCCAAGCACAGATAAATGGGAGGGTTGCATCAGGAAGGGCATCCAGTGTAAAACCTGTGCCAAATGGATTCATCTGCGGAGAGGGGAAAAAGGGAAGCAGCTGAAAGTGCAAGATAAATGTCAGCTGCTCCCTGTGTTCTCCACAAGGGGGCGCCACAGCGGATTAATCTACATTTGTAATTTGGCCAATTTAGACAGTGAGGTTTTACGACGGATGTCCTTCCTGACGCAACCCTCCATGGTGAGAGGGGCTTGTGTCCCCACCTGGAATTGAACCAGGGACCTTTCGCTTCTAAGGCCAGTATGTAAACCTCTGTCTGAAAGCTGAAGGCGACAAACAGACTCGACTGATGACCTTTAACCAGGTCAGGAGCAGACGGTTAACCATGGCGATTTGTCGCGGTCAGTCGCCTGTCTTCAGTTCGGTGATGTTTTGGCGCATGAGTCCGGTTTTGGCGTCCTGGCTCCTCTCATGTACGCGTTTCTGTTGCAGCCGTCCTTCTGCTGAGGAGACCTCAGGGGGTCGATCTCCACAGATAAGTCACCGAACTGAGCGCAGCACTAATTCTGCATGTTCACGTCAGCAGCTTCATCAGCGGTGGTTCTCCTGTGAGGATGAGGAGATCGTCGGTGTTAACCTTTAAGCAGCTTCCGGTGTGTGCTGTACACTAAACAAACTAGTTCCGTGGCTGGTTTCTTCTCCTGCCAATGCTTCTTAAAACGTCCTGGACGGTGAACTGCAGCAGATTTATATTTTAATACGACTTTGAGGGGAGAAAATCCTGTGCAAGTTCATGAAAATGTTTTTCTGCTGTTCTTTGGTTTGATGCCGGCTAACCGCTGTCACCGCGTTCCCCAGGCTTTAATGCAACCTGCTGCTGCTGCTGCTCGTCACGGTGTTTAGTCACCGGCAGTTTCTGGATGAGAACGAGATCAAAGTAGGACGTGAATGCTGTTTGTTCCTTTTCTAACGTTCCCATCGTGTTGCAGGAGGACAACGGGCTGCCCGTTCATTTAAAGGGAGGCACCAGCGACGCTCTGCTGTACAGAACAACAATGGCGCTCACTGTGCTGGGTAAGAACATCTTTTCTTTTTACTGGCTTAAACTCAGCTGTTCTATTTTTAACCTCACCAGCTCCTGTAGTTTTTATTTAGACCAAAAAAAAAAAAAAAGCATCTAATCGAGCTAATTCACACTCAGGTGGTTCCTAAATGTTCCATGGGGTATGACACCATTATTAAGGAGTATTCATTTTAGAACATTTAGTACAGAACCTTTAATAAGGAACAATAATTGGAAAACATTTTGATGCGTAACATTTAGTACAAAACGCTACATTTAATAAGGAACATTTGGAGAACATTTGATGTGGAGCATTTAGTATAGAACCTTTAAGGAACATTAATTGCAGAACATTTAGTACAGAACCTTTAATAAGGTTTTCCACTAATTGGAAAACATTTAGTGTGCAACATTTTGATGAGTAACATTTAGGGCAAAACACAACATTTAATAACATTTGATCCAGAACATTAATTGCTGAACATTTAATACAGAACATTTAACATGGGATATTTAGTACAAAACACAACATTTAAAAAGGAACATTTGAAGAATAATTGATGTGGAATATTTAGTACAGAACATTTAATAAGGAACATTCATTGAACATGTGATGAGGAACATTTAATGTCTAACATTTATTGGAGAATGTTTGATACAGAACAGTAAATGCGGAACATCCCAATGTAGAATATTTATGACAGGACATTTAGTACAGGAGATTTGATGTGAAGTTGGGAACATGTAAGAACATTTGATACGGAACGTTTTATGTGGAACATCACACAGGGAATATGAGGTACAACAGATTTAGTTTAGATTGTTGAAAGTGGAAAATTTGGTCTGAAACACTGCAGAACATTTAATACAAGAAAGTTTACTAAAGAACATGAAACATGCACCTCAGCACTGACTGTAAAGTAACGGGACCGTTTGCTGAGGGCGTGTTTGGTACTAATGGGTGCATAGAGAAGGTGAAACGATGTGGACTCCATTTGAACGTTTGTCTTTGACCTCTTGGTTCCAGGAGTCGGATACGTCCTCTTCGAGCTGGTGAAGGCCTCGTTCCCTCAGAAGAAAGCTTAACTCCTCTGCTTCGGCCATTTACTTCCACGTTCCAGAAACCGGCCAGCAGTTCTATGTTGTATAAGAAGATGAAAATACTCCGTCTGTGGCGGGCCGCGCGTTTGATGTCGTGGTGCAATACTGTATCACTGTTCATGGGAACATATTTATTTGTTGTACTCTCTGGTGACCTGAGGATCAATAAAAAGAAATGCCTCTCATGACCAACGAACCTGTTCACGGCTTTGTTTGTGTCGAGTTGGTGGGTGAAGGTTTTGTGATGTCACAAGTTATGAAAAGCTGAATTCATGGAACTGTGGAGATGCAGCTAATGCTAAAGCAACTAGCTGAACAACAGAAAATGAATCTGCGACTGTTTAACAGTTTTTACTCTATGAAAGCATCTTAGGAACAGTACACAAGTTCTCATGCAGATTCATAGACGTGTTATTCATTAATGTGTTTGACTTTGTATAATTTTATTAGATCCAGTTTACAACAAATCATCTCAAGGTGCTTTAAATACTGTAAGGTAAGCGGCTACAATGTTAGAGAGATGATCCTTTATGAGCAGCACTGGGCAACTGTGGGAAGGAAGAACTCCCTTTTGACAGGAAGACATCTCCAGCAGACCCAGGATCAGGCAGGAGCAGCCATCTGCATCAACCAGTCGTGGGGGGAAGAGATAAGGACAAACCTGAGGTGACCTTACAACCGGTATGCTAACCTGCGTAGGGGGTAAGTACGTGGACCCCCGTGTCCCCACTGTAGGGCAGCCCTGCAGGAGGAGGGGTGGTCCAGGGCTTCAGGACAGTAAACGTGGACCAGCAGGCTCCACTTGCTTTTCATACCGTAAATAAAGAGAAAGAAAAGCCTCCCTGTGGGATCCAGGTAAACTGACCCTGGTTCAGTTCATCAGGTGATACTGTTATGATAATGAGGAGGCTGGGGGCGTGGTCACTGCCCGCAGGTACAAAGGCACCTGCTCCCAGCAGCAGGTGAAGCCCGGCGGAGGGATTTTCGCTCGTGCAAATGGAGCGTCTCCAGGTGTGGGTGATCTTTAGCCTCATCGTTCTGACCGCCGCCCTGAAGAGCACGCAAAGGTAAACGCACAGGCGGAGCCAGAGGACTCACCTGGACGGCTGACGGTGCCTGTTTGTTTCTCTGCCTCTTATCTGCATGTGTACATTAGGCTTTAATGTTTCAGCTCAGTAACTTTTCAGTTTTATCATTAAAGATTCTGAAGTACTGTGTTCTGTATTTATCCCACTGTAGCTTCTTTCATAAAACCAGATCAAATGTTTTTGTTTTGTTGTTTTTCACACATCTGGATGAAAGCTCACTGCACGCACTACCGCTCAAAAGTTCGGGATCCCTCGCGGCTGTCGTTGATTTCCAAACATTTTCATTCATTTCACAAAGAATCAAAATGTCTCAGATGACTTTTAAAGAATGGTTTTGATTATCAGCAGCTGTCAGTCAACCTCGTGCTAATCCAGGCTAATCCTTTTATAAAACTGATCATTAGAAAAGCCTTTTGTGTTGCACAGCTGGAAAAGTGCTAATAAGGGAGCCAAAAATGGCCCACGGCACTCTTTAAGCCCCTGTCGCACCCTGACGATTCACGCTGGTGTACGTGGAGTAAGTTAAGAGCATGACGTACTCGACGTGTTCTGGACGACCACAACACTTACTGAACGTGTTTCTAACTTACAGCTACCATATGATGGCGTTTCGGCTTAGAGTAGGTGTCGGCCACAGACGTAGCTACGATGTCACTGACGATGCCCGAGAGACGTTGGAACCTTCACCGTCTCCATCACAGGGTGATGATGGTTCCTCCATGCGTCCGCGGCCAGGAGACTTCTTGGCGGCATTCTTCGAGTTTCAGATGCTGATGTTGTAGTGCGAATAGGTTACGACACGCTACGCATATGCTGTGAACTCCGGCAACATGCTAAGCATTCTTTAGTATAAGTTATCCATAAGTTATCAAAACATTCTATATAAGTTACTAATACATTATGTATATGTCCTTAATTTAAAAAAAACTATAATTCTGTGTATACCAGAGTTTTAGAGACATTTTGACTCTTCGACATACGCTGGTTAAATCGTTAAGGTGTGACAGGAGCTCAGTCATTTAGGACGGACAGAGTAGAACTCCTCAGATGGTTCAGGCATCTGATCCGGATGCCTCCTGGGTGAGGTGTTGAGGGCATGTCGTATTGGGCGGAGGCCCTGGATCAGACGCAGGACTGTTGGGGAGAAGATGCCTCTCGGCTGGCTTTGGGAACGCCTCGGTGACCGTCCAGAAGAGCGGGAGGAGGTGACCGGGGAGAGGGAGGTCCAGGTCACTGCTCAAACTTCTGGTCTTGGATCTGGACCCGGACGGGCAGCAGAGAATGGATGGTTATAAAATTAACTGTGAGCAAACGTAAACTATCTTCAGCTGCTCCCTTGTATTCTCCACAAGGGGGTGCCACAGCGGCTTAAACCACATTGGTAATTTGGCAGTGGTTTTACACTGGATGCCCTTTCTGACGCAGCCCTCCGTGGTGAGAGGGGCTTGTATCCCCATCTGGAATCAAACCGGAAACCTTGTGAAGCGAATGTGTAAACCACTACACTACGGGGGACACCAAAAGGAACAAATGAATATTTGTGTAAAATAAACACAATAAATTCAATTTAAACCCCATATATTAAAAAATAAAGTATTTTTAATAGTTTCCAATAATTTGTATGTTTATTAAAATATACGGTATGTTTACATAATTTCAAATAATTTAAGTGTGATTATTTAATTACTTGTTATTTATTCTTTATTCATTTAATAATTAAATATTGGAGACTTTGGGACTTAATACAATGATTTTGATTTTACTGTTTTATGAACAGAACTCACTTTCACTGCCTTAAAATGTTTTTATTTCATATATTAAAATTGTTTTATTTTATAATGCTGAGTAATGTCAATAAAAATGTTTACAGGTTTTTTGTATTTCTTTGTGAGGTTTTCCTCTCCCTGCTTGTTTTTTTTCCAGCCCTGACCCGCCGCCATCCTACTTGGTCCTCGCTCCCGGAGCGCTCCGACTTGGAGTCCTGACATCTGTGTCAGTGACCATCCTGACCGCCTCTCCGGTCACTGTGTCTGCTCGCGTTCTTCGTGGAAACCGGACCCTGGCCTCAGAATCTGCTGAAGTTGAAGGAGGTAAACATCTGTTTACCAGCGACGCAAATGCTTCTGGATCATCATCTGGAAACAGTTTAACCTCACTGTCAAATTTTCTTTTTAAAGGTTCGACCAAGCTGCTGAGTGTGCCGCCTGTAAGTAATCAAGAACGTAAGCACGTCTTGAAAAAATACTAGGACTTTAAAGCTAAAGGAAGTTCATCAGTGCTGCTGGGCATTGCCACAGTCCAAGCTGAAAACCTCTGCAGCTGACTGTGCCCCAGTGCACAAAGCAAGCTCCATAAACACATGGTTGGATGAGTTTGGTGTGGAAAACCTTGACTGGCCCACACAGAGCCCTGACCTCAACCCCATCCAACGCCTCTGGGATGAACTAGAACAGAGACTGTGAGCCAGACCCTCTCATCCAACATCAGAGTCTGACCTCACAGATCAGACACTCCAACATGTTGTAGAAAGCCTTCCCAGCAGAGTGGAAGCTGCTCCAGCTGCAGAGGGACCAACTCCATGTTAAAGTCTCTGGATTTAGGATGGGAGGTCAGAAAAGCTGCTGTAGGTGTCCCAATACATTTGTCCATGTAGTATATGTACTTTGGAGGTGAAGACTTCTGCTGATAAGGGGTATAAAGGGACATTTATTATGTATTGTGGTATTTTATATTAAATTTAGAGGGATACGCTTCGGTATTTTTGAGAAGTAACCACTTTCAGCGGTTCTTCAGTTTTATTGATTTGCTGCTGCTTCCCTTCTTTAAATATCTAAATTAATCATCAGAAAACCATGTTTTTAACGACAGGACATTTTACACTTTTTTTGTCATTCAAACACCTTAATGGTGCCCCCTTGTGGCCCTGAATAGCAGCTTCATGTGTGTGTAAGTCTGCATCGTGGTTTAAATTTCCTTTCTAAATGAAACCAGAACCAAACCAGTTTTCTGTTTTAAAGCAGGCCAGCGAGGACAGACAGACAGACAGACAGATGTGGAGCAGATTCAGTTTAATGCTCTCATCTGGATCACGGTGGAGCTCGCGGTCCGCCGCGGTTTGGATGACACCTGAGGAACTTGGAGTGTCCTCAGGACACAGGTTTGCAGTGTTGGGGGGACACACTTTGTCTTTTCACTGCTGATCGCTTTCCCTCCTGCGTCATGTCCCCCGCAGATCAACGAGAGCAGGTCCGACAACTGGGAATCCTACAGGCTGGAGGTCGAAGGTCACGCAGGAGGAGTCCGGGTTTTCTCCAACTCCACACAGCTGCGCTTGGACCTCAAAGACGTCTCCACCTTCATTCAGACGGACAAAGTGAACTATCTGCCCGGGCAGGCGGTGAAGATCAGAGCGGTGTCCATTCGCCCCGATGGGAGGCCCTTCATCGGCCCCGCCGACATCCTGGTCAGGGTGAGTCTGAAGTCAGTGGGAGTCCAGCGCGCCAGGGGTTAAAGCAGGCCGGGTCACGCATCCCAGCAGCTTCAGCTAAGGAGCATTTAAATCTGATAGGCTGTTCAATATACGAAGCAAGCTCGGCCTTGCTTCCAGCCGCTGCTGAGGAGATGCTGGCCCAACAAATCAGAGGGTAACGTCACGCCACGGTCCCACTTACACGGGCACGCGGAGTTCAGCCGCTGCTTATCTTCAGCTTCCAGCCGGACGTCGGTAAAGATCACCAACGCTTAAACTGCTTCTGTGCAGCTGGGATCTCCATCTGTCAACCAGATGAACGTCTTTTCCTGTAGGGGTTCCACAGTTGTCCTCAGCCAGCAATAGCATAGCTTCCACCCTGCTGGTCAACAGCACCAGAGACGCTTGTTGTTGTGTAGAAGTCATACTGAGTATTTGCATATTCAGTTTTATTTATAAAGCGCCAATTCACAACAAAAGTTTCCTTAAGCTGCTTCACACTGTGAGGTAAAGATTCTGTCAGAGAGAAACCCCAACCGCCCATCCACTATGAACAGCACGTGGTGACTGTGGGAAGGAAGAACTCCATTTTTAACAGGAAGTTAGCTTGACCAGAACCAGGCCCCTCCCTGAACCTAGATAGATTTTAAACCAGAGGCCCCTCCCTGACACAGCCCTTCCCATTTATCTGGGCTCGGGATCGGCACTAGGAGTCCATTGGCTTGCAGTTGGGTTCTGCCAGCTAACTGTGACATGGCTGTAATTCCCAGGGAGTAAAATGAACTTTAACGTGTGATAAACTTCACTGTTAGACGTGGAGAAAGAGGGGAGAAAGAGAAAGAAAGAGAAGACATGACAGGAACATGAGGGGGGGATGAAGGACCTTAAGACATTTTGAGGGATTCTAACTGCATGACTGAATGAAAAGCTAGTTCTTCCCACCAAAGGGGTTTGGTGCTCTGCGGATTGGGTTCTGATCAGGTTTGGAGGTCCTGGCGGTCCAATCCCAAGTGGCCAAGACTGGCTTAAGGTATGAAAAAAATCCCCTCTCTGGTGGGGGAAGAACCTGAACAGTACAAGCAGCCAAAGGTCACTGGGCTTTCTGTTAGAGATAGGGTCGGTCATTCCACTACTGCTCCTCCTCCACAGCAAAAGAAGTCAGTTCAGGTGGTTTGGACATCTGGTTAGAGGAATCCTGGGTGTCTTCTGGGCGAGGTGTTTCAGGCATGTCCTGCTGGGAGGGGGCCCTGGGCAGACCCAGGACATACTGGAGAGGGGACATCTTTCGGCTGTCTTGGGACCTCCTCGGTGTCCCCCAGAGACAGAAGAGGTGGTTGTGGACAGGGAGGTCCGGGCATACCTGCTGCTTAGACTGCTGCTCTAGTGATGGATGGATGGATGGATGGATGGATGGATGGAGTGACAATTCTAGAGTTTGTTGGGGCCGTAGACAAAAATTCACTGGGTCCCCGTCCAACCAGATTTCACCAGCTTGTTTAAACAGAATCAAGCTTGTTACTTGCAAAGGGAGTGACTGGAGTCAGGTGGGGCCCCCTTCAGGGAGGTCAGGTCTCTGAAAACTCTGCACACTGGTCTGCAGTTACCTGCTTTGCTTGCGGTCAAGAGGGACCTCTGGACGGCTGGTGGGTCTTTCTTCAGTTCAGCATTTGAACTTACCATCCCTGAGCGCCGGTGCCTCAGCGTCACAGTGTTAGTGTGCCGTCTTTTTTACTGGCGCCGTTTTTAAAACTACAAATTGAAGTTTTGATAGTCCTTTAATGTGCTTGTTCTTCCTGCTCTAGGATCCGAGGGGGATCCTGCTCAGGCAGTGGCTGGCTGCAGACAGCGTCCTCGGCGTTGTGTCCAGTGAGTTTCAGCTGTCAGAAAACCCTCCTCTGGGTCAGTGGACCATCGTCGCCACAGTCAAAGTGAGTCCTCTACAGTCCCTTCAGAGGACCCATAGCTGGAGCTCGATTTGGCTGATGAGTTAATCAGTTTGAATGCTGCTCGAGCTGAAGTCTGACCTTTTATACCAAGAAGTCCACATTTCCAGTGTCACTAATCTGCTTCACTTTGATTGGTGGCCAATAAATCGTGCAGGTTCTGAACAGTTTCTTCATCATCTCATTATTTCACAGTTTGCATGAAAACGTTGGTCGGATCTTTGGAACAAACCTTTAGATAAACTTTCCTTGTTTTAACCCTCAGGTGAGTGTGTGATTTTAATGACTGAAATAACCTGCAGGTTTGTACTAGACTGCTGTTTTTAATCATTGCACAATGTTGACATTGACAGATGAGGTCAGGCAGGAGTCTCCGTGGACTATGATGTTTGCAGACGACATTGTGATCTGTAGTGAGAGTAGAGAGGAGGTGGAGGAGAGTCTGGAGAGGTGGAGGTATGCACTGGAGAGAAGAGGAATAAAAGTCAGTAGAAGGACAGCAGCAAGAGTGAAAGGGAAGGTTTACAAGACGGTAGTGAGACCTGCTATGATGTATGGTTTGGAGACGGTGGCACTGACAAAAAGACAGGAGGTGGCGCTGGAGGTGGCAGAGCTGAAGATGCTGAGATGTTTACTGGGAGTGACCAGGATGGACAGGATTAGAAATGAGTCCATTAGAGGGACAGCTGCAGGAAAGTCTGGGCTTGTCTGCCTGAACTGCTGCCTCTGCGACCCGGACCCCCGGGGGAAACGGTAGCTGATGGACGGACGGATGGACAGTTAACCTAACCCCATGTGTGTCTTTGGACTGAGGAGGAAACCAGAGTGCCCAGAGGGATCATACAAACTCTGCGCATAAAGGCCACAGTCGGCCGGTGGACTCGAACCCGTGACCTTCTTCCCATGAGGTGACAGTGTGAGCCAGTGCACGCCATGTGGTGGTTATCTATAAATAAAGAATCATAAACTGAATGTGATCACATTTATTTAGACCATCTAGTTCCATCACACTGAAGAGGAATGAGGCGTCTCTGCTGCTGATCTCCAGGACTCAGTGAATGAATGCATTTCTTTTCTTTGCGAGAAAGGAGGGTTCATGTTGTAAATCTTCTCTGTGTTGCAGAACATTTCCAGCGTGAAGCATTTCACTGTGGCTCATTATGGTATGTACATTTTCTCTGACTTACATACGGTCCTGGGAAAAACTAAGTACACCCACTCTGGAGCATTCAGGTGTGTGTTAACACAACGCCACAATCTTCCCAGGAGTGGACGTCCCAGCAAATTCAGCCCAAGGTCAAAA
>VUQH01070594.1:0-15374 GCA_015106775.1 Etroplus canarensis | reverse complement strand
ATTGTTTCTTAATTTATTAAAATATATTTATTTATTTATTTTGTTTTTTCTTAATTTATTTTTATTTATTTATTTTCTATTTTTTATGATGCAAGGGTATGCAGTCTGTGTGTATAGTGGGTATATGTGTATATGTTATGTGTTTGTGAAATAATTTTGAAAAAGACAATAAAAATATTAGCAAAAAAAAAAAGTGTGAGTACGTTTTAGGTAGTTGGTTGGTTTGCTTTGGCATTTATTAACCCTCCTCTCTTCCAAGGTCAATTTCCACTAGCATTTGGTGGTGTTTTCATGAAGAAAGCACATGAGGATGCTCCACTTTATTCCCTTTTCAATCAGCTGATTGGAATGTATCATTGAGGATGGGAGGCGGGGGTGCGGTGTTAAAATGCTTTGTTACTAGATTTCTGCAGTAGTTTTTTTTTTTGTTGTTGTTGTTGTTGTTGTTGTTGTTGTTGTTGTTGTTGTTGTTGTTGCTGGTATGTTACTTATTCTAGGACTTGATATAAGTATATTTTGTAAATGATTGCAAATATGTTTGGGAGTGGCTCCCCATGTTTAAATGGGAAGCCAACTATAAGTAGGGGTTGTTTTAGGGTTGTTGGGTTTTCTTTTGATTTTTGTAGACTGGAGTTGCTGTCAGGCTGTGTTTTGTTTCATTTTGATGTATTTTTATAGTCTTAAGTAAAGAAAAAGCCAGAGCTCTGGAAATTTAAGTCTGCTCTTGTGTTTTATTTCATCTTCACATACCTCAAGCTATGGGTTTGCCATCCTGAAAAGGGGTTTGACAGATGAACTGCATTAACTGTTTAGGAATTATAACCATTTTTATACATAGAACCACATTTTCAGAGCATCAAAAGTATGGGACAAACCATTATAAATTATTTTTAATACATGGATGACTAGAGGGGGTCTAGAACCCCTGGGCATCATCAAATGGCGTGTTTCCTCCATTGAGATGTTCTGCTAGGCCTTTACTGCAGCCGCCTTAAGTTGCAGCTTGTTTGTGGGTTTGGGTTTGCCTTCAGTAACTGAAAAGCATGCTGTATTGAGTTGAGACCAGCTGACTGACTTATCTATTGAAAAATACAGTATCCCACTTCTTTGCCTTTAGAAACCCTTGGGTTGCTTTTGCAGTTTTGCTGTTGCCCTTGGGTGAATCTGAGTAGGGAGTACAGCCCTGTACACTTTAGAATTCATCTTGCTATCAGCAAATCATCAATAAACACTAGTCACCTGGTTCCACTGGCAGCCATATATGCCACAACATTGCCTCCACAGTGTTTGACAGATGATGTTGTACGCTTCAGATCATGAGTTGTTCATTTCCTGCGCCATACTTTCTCTTCTCATCATTCTGATAGAAGTTCGTCTTTGTTTCATCAAAAAATTTTCTCTACATTTTGGCAGGGTAAAAATTACAAAAAGTGTTATTGTACAAAAACTTCTTGACCTAACGCCATGTCATTTTCCACAAAATGTTCAAATCTTAACATAGATGATGTTTGATAATAAACACAAAAACAGACTGATGGAAATTTCACTATTATTTCCTCTAAAACTAGACTAAAAGTTCAATAAAAAGTCACAGGTTCATTGTGACAGTTGTGGACCACCCTGAGAGGATCATGACTATTTCCTCAAAAGTGTACAAAAATATTTTACTAAAGAAAACAAAATGAACTACGTAGTGCTGGTGAAAAAATAAAACAATATGTCTCAAGAATTACTCGTGCAAATTTTACGATTTTTCATTTAAAAACTTTAACCTCCCTGGGGCATACGAGGAGGGATCAAATGATTCATCCTCTGGGTACCATGAAGGCCTGTACAAGACGTCACAACAATCAGTTTGATAGTTAAGATATTTCACTCTGAACAGCATGGAAGGGATTAACTAATAATTTATAAACCTTCTGCAGTTAAAAAATATTCATTAGAGAGTAAGTGAATTTCAAGTTTAGTCTAACTAGACTCTAAAATATAAACATGTCATCCACTGTACAAAAGCAAAGCAATGCTTATAATTGCTTGTTCTTGTAATTCAATTTTCAATGTGGTATGAAACTCATGCTTTCTTTTAAAATCAGCAAGTGCAATAGTTTGTACCAAATTAGGTGCAGCTTTTTGTAGTTTTTCCATGCAAAACTGCAGTAAATGTTGACATGATGCACAGAAGCAATCAGTTGATCAAATGACCACATCTAAAGTTTTCTCACATCTCTCCATTTTACTTTCACTCTTCTCTGCAGGTCATGGGATGAGTTCCATGATTGTGCTAACGAGGCGATGGCTGGCTGTCCGGAGGAAGCCGCAGCTGTCTGGGAGTCCCTCCGCCGGGAATCAAAGAAGATGCAGTTCTCCGGAAACCTTTATGACATGTGCTCCAACCGTAACAGCCACCCAGCGGCCTCGGTGTCTCCTAACAGCTCACCCAACCAAGAGGAGATCAACCAAGAGTCTCTAAGAGGGTGTGCCTATCGTGTGGCAGCCTGCCTCCACTATCTCCTGCCACTGTCTCCTCTGCTGCTGCTGTTGTTTTGGATATAACTACCCCAAAGAAATGGGACTAGTGTGAATAGATATAAACTCTGTGTACTTTTTCTTCCACAAGTCCATAGACTTTCCACCGTTTCTTCTTCTGCTCTTGCCAGGGGTCGAATATTTCTAACTGCATGTTCAGAGGCTCGACAGTCTTTTTGATAATATATCTCTAAATTGCCTGTGCCGTTTCATGCATATTCTCTGCCTATTAATTAGATTCTCTGTTGGAAACACTCCCAAATTTCATCCAGAGATACACAAGCCCCGCAAACACATACATAGTTGAACAGATGCATACAGCAGCCTCGCATCATCCGTCTTTATCCTGTATCCTTCTAAATCTAGTTAGTATGAGCTTGCATGTGATGGTTCCAGGGTGAGTCTGTCTTCTTGACTGCAATAAGAGAAATGTAATAACAAAGTCTCATTTGATAAACTTGAAAGCAAAATGATAAAAAGACCAGATGCCACAACTAGTTGCAGTTAAACTCACTTTTATATGGGCTGTACATGATGAATAATACACATTTCTTATCAGTCAAGCCACAGTGTTGGATATAATTAACTAAGATGTGATGATGTAGTTCTAATGTTTTGAAATTAGTCTTTCGGACTAATTAAAGTGATAAATTACACTTAAATGAAACTATCTTCTAATTTTGAATAAATACCAAAAAACACTTATCTTCTGCTGGGTACAGCAGCAACATGAGCACTGAGCTGTGAGGTTTAACCGAAGTCAGAATATGCTGGAGGAGTTTTTATTTGGTGCTTGCCCAGGTATGAAGTCCTCTGGGGCTCCTCCTTGGCATCCTGCATTGGAGCCCTGCAGTATGGGACCAATATGTTCTCCAGTCAGAGTCACAACCTACTTGCATGCCAAGTGGATTTCATGCTCCAGGAGTTGTAGTTTTGGCCCTGCAGGCCTGCTGGAGCTGCTTGTTATTCTAAGTGGCTGCAGGTAACAGTTGTTTCTGTCTGGCCCAGGATCAGAAATACTATCAGATTAGAGACAGAGAGAGAGCGAGAGATGAGTACAGCTGGAAAACACACTGTTCTGCCTAGTTGAAGATTGAATCCACTTGTCTCACAGCGAGTGTGTTTTACACAGGGGGCTTTAGGTTGCAGGTTTACTTTCCCTTCGTCACAAAAAATAAATCAAAGCCAGGGCCGACTTTAAAGAGTTATGCTAAGATGTGTAGAAGCACAAAACTAAATCCTCAAAGGGCTGCAAGAGTGAACCACATTTAAGAGAGGGTGAAAATAAATCTAAATTTATTAGTCAAAAAAGTTCCAAAAGAGAGTTGTGTAACAGCTGATTGAGTCTGTCTAGTTTGCCCCTGGCAGGTTTGTTAAATGTACCTTACAGGGTTGAATTAAGCAGAGAGGTAATTCAATCAGATTTATGGATGGGTGACAAATGAAAGAAAAATGCAACATAAAGCGTGTCTTGGCATTGATTTTTCCAAGTCTCTGGAAGTGTGCTTGAGGGATGAAACATCATTCTTCAAAAAGCTACCCCCTTATTTTGTGTTTTGATGATGGTGGTGGAGAGTGCTGTCCAAAGTCTCCTATAGGTTCAACTTTGTTGAGAACTGATGACTGAGAAGGCCACTGGATCAAACCAATCAGTGACCCCTTGTGCCCTGTGGACAGAGGCAGTGTCACCATGGAAGAGACCGCCATGATTGATCACCGATTTGTTGGTGTTGTCCTGCTGTGAAGCCTTCAGCTGAGCATTTTTGTTATTGGAATCTTGTGTTTTAAAACTAGAGGAGGTGGGCAAAGCACGCTCATATTTTAGCAACTCACCCATCACAGGATTGACCTGCCCAGTAGTATAGCCTACTTTTTGACCCTAATGAGGACCATAATTTGCAAAATGAATTTCATATTGTATGCATTAAGGCATGAAACTAGTAATTAATAGCATGAACTCATCAGCAAAGTATTTACTGAGGTAACAGATCAAGGAAGCTAAGGGCCCCGTTTCTCATAGTCTTCTATACAAACCTCTTCTGGCATTAACATCAGCACAAAAACTGTAAACTGGGAGCTTCAAGGCATGGGTTTCCGTGGCCGAGCAGCTGCATGCAAGACTTACATCATCAAACACAATGCCAAGCATCAAATGCAGCTATGTAAATCTTTATGTTTCAGCATATCAAGATATTTTGGACAATTCTATGCTTCCAGCCTTGTGGGAACAGTGTGGGGAAGGCCTTTTTCTGTTCCAGCATGACTGTGCCCCAGTACAATGAGAGGTCCATAATGGTTGGATGAGTTTTACCCACACAGAGTCCTGACCTCAACCCCATCGGACATCTTTGGGATGAACTAGAATGGAGAGTGTGAGCCACGCCCTCTCATCCAACATCAGTGTCTGACCTCACAAATGCTCTTGGGCAGTGGGAAAAAATTCCCACAGACACACTAAAATCTTGTAGAAAGCTTTTCCATTAGAGTAGAAGCTGTGAGAGTGTGAGGAGGGACCAAATCCATATTAATGCCTATTAATTTAGAATGGGATGTTACAAAAGCTCCCATATCTATAATGTGTAAGGTGCCCAAAAACCTTTGTCCATATAGTGTAGCAAATTGTCCCCCACAGCATAACAGTGCAATACGATCTGGTTGTACCAGATATAGTACCAAAGGGTTTGGGTTGTTCCTTTTAATTTATATGAATTTAGTTTGGGACTTCACTGTCAAAATCACGCTTTGTCTTATATGATAAACTCTACAGAACTGAACTTTTTGAATTGGTTTTAAAATGTGAGGAATAAATGGCAGGAACCCACTGCCAGAAAACACTGCGGAAAATCTTAGAGTAGGCATTTTTTTTTCTCCATAAGGGACTTCATCCAGAGTCATGCTTGGATAGTTTAAAGAGGCTGCACCCATTTTGAACTTTAATTAAACTGACAGAATTAGCAATTAAGAGGCCTCATTGGCTGACTCACCAAGGTACAGTAATTTGAGAGCTATCTTTGTGGAGCTTGGGTAAGATGATGTAACTAGAGGGTACATTTAAGTAAATCCTAAATATGAGGTTACGCAAGAAAATCAGACTGGACGTGTTTGTATAAAATCCTACAGAACAGTGAACACTGTCAACATGACCTAGTACGGTTTATGGAAATATAACTGGTTTAGTTCTGATTTTGAAGACTGTTCTGTGCAGAGGTGCTCTAAAACACAAAGAAACCTCCTCAAATCTCAGTTATGAGAAGCTCCATTGTATGAACAAATCCGATTTCAGTGGTTTTCAATAACTCTGCAGTGTAAATGCAACATTATTGACCAAAGCTGAGCAGGGAATTATTTTCCAACATTGCATTTGAGACTGTACATCTCTTTGCCTCCAGAAAAAGCTCGGCACACTGACAAATAGCCTAAATTGAGCCGAAAGTGTGGCAGGAGAAGGAGAAACAATCTTAAATACCAATACATCACTGTCCCATCAGTGGTACAGTATATTTGGCTTTATTACTTTGAACAAATGGCAGTGACAACAACAAAGATGTTGCCATTTATTAATTTCCTCTGCAGCACATTTTGTTCGCTGTTTCTCAAATGAGGAAAATAAACATGTTTAGAGCAAAGATTTGATAGCATTTTAAAAAAAAGCATCTCCCTTTTTAGATGCTTAATTAAAGAATCAGACTCCTCTGATGTGATCCTTTTTCAGCTGACACAACTTTGCTCCTCTGTCTGTCGTCTTGACCTGCAAGAAGATGGTTCATTTTGACTTTGTATTGTAAGAAAGGAATTTTTCTTTCACTAACGATCCAGCTGGAGACAGAGCATTAACTAAACAGCCGAGAGTGTCATGTTGATTCACCATCAAATGCCTTACACTACAAAAGAGGAAATATTTGAAAGTCCTAATATCTACATTCTGATAATCAGTCCTGTTTTAAAGTAGCATACTCACTTTATTAGGTACACCTTGCTAGTACTGGGTTGGGCCCCCTTTTATCTCAGAACTGGACAAACTTTTGGTCCATATTGACATGATACCATTTCACAATTGCTCCAGATTTGTCGTCTGAATATCCATGATGCAAAGGTGCTCTATTACATTCAGATCTGGTGACTGTAGAGGCCATACAGCCTATTATCCTGCTGGAAGGAACCATGAGAATATAGGTAAATTGTACTCATAGAGAGATAGCATGATCAGCTACAATACTCAGTTAGTGGCATTTAAACAATTCTCAGTTGGTATTATAACAGCACCATCAGCCTGAACTCTCTACAAAGCAGGATGGATCCATGTTTTTGTGTTGTTTACACCAGCTGAAATCCAGACTCATTCGACACCATTTTCCAATATTCTATTGTCTAATTTTGGTGAGCCTGTGTGAACTGTAGCCTCAGTTTCCAGTTCTTAGCTGACTGGAGAGGCACCCAGTGTGGTCTTCTGCTGCCGTAGCCCATTTGCTTCGAGATTCGATGTGTTGGGCATTCAGATAGGCTCTCCTGCATACCTTGGTTGTAACAAGCGGTTGTTTGAGAGGCTGTCACCTTCCTATCAGCTCGAAGCAGTCTGGCCATTCTCCTCCAACGTCTGGCATCAACAAAGCATTTTTGCTCACTGGATATTTTCACTTTTTCAGACCATTATTAGTAAACACTCGGGATGGTTGTGCAAGAAATCCCAGAAGATCAGCAGTTTCTGAAATACGCGGACCAGCCCATCGGGCACCAACATTCTAGCCGCAGTAACTTAAATCACCTTTCTTCCTCAATCTGATGCTTGGCTTGAACTTCAGCAGGTCATTCTGACCATGTCTAAATGCCTAAATGCAATGAATTGCTGCCATGTATGGCTCGTTAGCTGATTTGATATTTGCTGTAACTAGCAGTTGAACATGTATAACTAATGAAGTGGCCAGTGAGTGTATTTCGGGTGTAAAACTGATTTCAAAGAGTATCCAGGTTATGCATTACACCTTTTTTTTTTTGACATGCTGTAACCGAAGATCTTTTAAAAAAGAACAACTAAAGCTATAGGGAAGTAAAAAGAGAGAATAAACTCTCCCTGTGTGTTGTAATCAGAACTTCACTGTTCTATGTTTTGGCAGGTTTATGAATATGAGTCCCTTTTTTTGAATCTTTAAAACTGTTGGCCCTCTCTGCATTTCTAATGAGATGACAGTGAACAGTTCCCTCCGTTTTGTGCTGTAGAGAACACCAGGCACTACCATCACATAAAGTGCTGGTGACAGGCACTCTTTCTGTCTTTGCTAATCATCTTGGCAAAGTTCTCAGTTGTTTACAGTCCTTTTTGCCAGTGCATCAGAATTTGATTACTACTGTTAAAGACAGCAGAGGTTGACAACACCCATTTCCCTTTTGCATTTTTTGAATCATAAAAGAAACAAAGCACAATTAATCTGTGACCTCTGGAGAAACTGATACTGATAGGCATAACTAAATAACAGAATTAATTGCTCTCTGCATCATCTCCCAGCTCCATTCAACCCAACACACATATTTTTTTTCTGTTGGTCTTATGATTCACCTCTCAAAATGGAAGCACATTAGACCTTACAGTCCATCCTGAAAGTATTCACAGTGCTTCACTTTTTTCCACATTTTGTTGTCCAAAACAGATTAAATTCATTCTCTCCCTCAAAATTCAACACACAACACCCCTTAATGACAATGTGGAAAGTTTTTTCTTAAAATGTTTGCATATTTATTAAAAATAAAAAATCAAGAAATCACATGTACATGAGTATTTACAGCCTTTGCCACGAAGCTCAAAAGAGGTGCATCCTGTTTCAACTAATCATCCTTAAGATGTTTCTACAGCTTAATTGGAGTCCACCCGTGGTGATTTCAGTTGACTGGACATGATTTGGAAAGGCACACACCTGTCTATATAAGGTCTCACAGTTGACAGCGCACGTCAGAGCGCAAATCAAGCATGAAGTCAAAGGAATTGTCTCGAGGCACAAATCTGGGGAAGGGTACAGCAAAATTTCTGCTGCTTTCAAGGTCTCTGTGAGCACAGTGGCCTCCAGATGGAAGAAGTTTGGAACCACCAGGACTCTTCCTAGAGCTGGCCGGCAGTCTAAACTGAGCAATCTGGGGAGAAGGGCCTTGTTCAGGGAGGTGACCAACAACCCAAAGCATACAGCCGAGATAACAAAGGAGTGGCTTCAGGCCAACTCTGTGAATGTACTTGCATGGCCCGGACAGAGCCCAGACTTCTTCAGCTGCAATAAAAGCTAATCGGTTTCTAGTCTATTTTTCCATCAGCAGCTTACCTGGGCTTTGCTGATAATATAAATTTTTAGTAAAAATTAAATTGACAGTACGGGGGGAAAAAAATGCACATTTGAGCCAGCAGCAGAAGGTTACTGAGTGCTTTCCAACACACAGTTTATTGTGGTCAAATCTCAGGCCCCGCTCACTGGTCGGCCATGCCCTGGCAACCCAAAAGCCTTGTGATCTCCTGGAACTGCTAAACAGCTGAAGTTTTGATTTTTGTATCAGAATTAGAATACTTTATTAATCCCTGGGGGGGGGGAAGTTGAGTCTGCATGTTGCGGAACCATCCCCAGAAGAAGAAAGTTCCCTGAACGCAGCAGAAACAAACGAGGAAAATATTTTCATGCAACACATTTTGTGTAGGAAAAAGTTAATATAATTACTTTGCATGTAAAATGCACTTATATAGCCTTCTTGAACAGGATGCTAATTATATAAAAATGTGTAAGTTATAGTGTTTAAAGGTACTGTACATTAACAGAGATTATAGAAACATTTTTTGATGACTCACCAGCAACTCCCAGCTCCTCATTCTTATGATCCGGCAGCCGCTCCCACCTGCGCTTGCCTCTGAAATTGTGTGTCATCTGGTCCTGGAAGAGTGGGCGAGCGAAGAACTGCTCTTCAAGGAGGTCTTCCTGCTCTGGGATGAGAGTTGCCGCTGGCTTCCATTAGTCCTGGACCACTGCAACACCAGCAGCTCTGGCTGTGGTTCCACAGACTCAACTCCACGGCCATCACGTCCAAGCAGGCTGGTCGAGGAGCCCAGTTCCAGGTTTATCTGACGCTCAGCCAGTAGTAGGCAGTAGGCAAGCTGGTATCTTCCAGAAGGCAAACTACAGGCCATCTGCACGTGACCAAAGCAAGGAGGTTTTTGGTGCAGTGCCATATACTGTTTTGCGCCCTAGCAACCACTCGCCAACGGGTTCAGGAATACATTTTTCACTAGCGACTTGTGATTCCCCAGGATGTCACTGACTAGTTTCTGGGCCTGTGTGACTGTGGCCTTAACTAAAGTAAATACAGAAATTATCCACTCCAGATGCTTTTTCTTACCATGTTAGGGCTCTCATTTAGGGTACACCACACTGTATATTCACAGGCTGATTTGTATGTGAGGCTATTGATTTTTGCTTTCTTTTTCATGTTCATACTGGAGTGGTTGTCACTAACACAACAGAGCATCTTAAATCAGTTTTTACTAGTTGTAATAGTATTAACTTACCACAAAGCGGGCTGACCGTTTGGTCCAGTCAGCATCTTCTCTGGGATTTTGGGGGAGGCGAGACACCATCTCTCAATCTCTGCAGTGAAAGTTTCCCTCCTCTGTTGGCAGCAGAGAAGTAAGTGCAGAAAGACAACCAATTTGTCTTTCAGGACTCCAAGTCCCGTCTGTCTTTTTATTTAGCTATGGTTTGAAAAATTATGGAAGAACTTTAAACAGTGAGGTGATCGACCGCTGCATTTATCTGTTAAGTTCCTAGAAAACCTTCCTAAAATGGTCACTCCTAACAATGTTCCTCATCCAGACTTAAAGGACATCACACATTCAAGAAAAGGTAATTTGTTGTTTCTGCCCCGACAGACATTATTTTGTGCAACTCTTGCAATAGGTTAGCTTGACCGTTGTTATGGGAAATACGACCGCTTGGAGTAAATCTGAATTTTCCTTTTAAGAAGCGTGAAGAAACGAGAGTCAGCCTGGTAGCAATGTACAGATTCTTTTGATATGAGGTTTGCTTGTAACTGGATCAGAATAGAGACAAGACTCTCACCTGGGTAGCACACTCATAAACTCGCCCCCAGCAACTGGCTTTCTCAAATGTATTTTCGGGATTATATTTCAAACTTGAGGCTTCCAGCTGTAACTGCCGATGAGAAAGAGAAAAGACATGACTGGATACTGAAAACTTTGGGAAGTGCAAAAATAAGTACGGCAGTGACCTATGTACGTCATTAAAGATGCGTTTTGTGAAGATTGAGGAAGGCAATGAAAGAAAATAATTCTGCTTTTCCTGTTACATTTATGGCTAATATTAAAAAGGAGTGAGAGCATGCAAATGAATCTAAATGCCCCCCCCCCCTTATTAAACACCACTCACATAAATTCAAACTGCTATTTCCAAAGTTAAGTCGCTGTTTTATGATGACAAACGCACAGACTGACAATGAGTTAAGCCACATCACTGTGTATAGTGTGAATACCTAAAGATCTGTTATCAGTGTGTGTGTGTGTATATATATCAGTTTCATATGTATATAAAAATGTCATATGCCTTGCAAGTGCTACTTTTAAAGCTTTAACATTTTCTATTGTGTCTTATCTGCTTTATTCCTCTCGCCAGGACGCTCTTTATCAGCTGCTACTATTCCTTATTCCTTATTCGTTAAGACTTAAGACATGTATAATAAAAAAATTACATCATTACTAGTGAATGACATTTGTCTTTAATAACACTAAACCGAATCATGTTGTCCGTTGCTCAGACTAAACACTGGAAGGTGTCAGGACCAGTTCTTCTTATCTTTTACAATTACTCAATGAATTTGTTGAAAATACCAAGCAAATAATCAGTTCATTTAAGAGTATTAAAAATTAGCCAAATCATTCCGTTCATGACTCTTCTGGGCAAAATTCTGGCACAGCGGAGGGTGTCAAAGTCACTGGTTTTGCGATCTCATCTCTACCAAGTGTGAAGGGGCGGGGAATTATCACCTTCAAATCTGGGTTTGGAATGAACTGCTGCCTCAAGTGGGGAATTCAAATAACTCTGTCTTGTTCATGAGCAAGGGAAGGAGGGAGCAGGACACTAACAGACTGGTCCATTATGGTGAGGAGAGAGCAGAGCATTTAGGTGAAGTTCTGTGCTTTCTTGTTGAGAAATGCCAAAAATGAGCTTCCACTGGAGGGTGCCTGTGGTCTCCCTTAGAGATAGGGTGAGGAGTTTGTTCATTCATAAGGGTCTCAAAGCAGGGCCACCACCCCTTCACATTAAAGGGAGCCAAATGAGGCAGTTCAGGTATCTGACTAGGATGCCACCTCGATCCCTCCTAGATGAGGGCATGTTCTACTGGAAGGAGACCCCAGGATGGACCCAGGTTAGGTTATGTCTCTTGGCTGGCTTGGAAACGCCTCAGTTTCCCCTAGAGACCTGGAGGAGGTAGCCAGGGGGAGGGTGGCCTGGGCATCTCTGCTTAGAAGTAGAAAATGGATGGATAGCCAAATCAAAACAGACTAAAAATATGCTTTGGGTAGCTTATTCTTCAGACACCGAACTGTTATTGCAGTGATGAAAACAGCTCTACTGATTGAGCCTTTTGTTCTGTATAGATGCGCATTGCTACTGAGCTGTCAGCTCTCTTCAATTTAGACGCACTGACAGCCAAATACAATCACTGCAGTTATAAGCGTAGACTGCAGTTAAATTGACTTGGTGCATAAAACTTTTTTTTAAAGATTTATGGTGCAAGTAAAACACAAGCTGCTATGCCACATGTGTTTGCAGCTAGATTGACAACTGTAAATGCATCTCTTTCTCTGCATTTTCTCTCCTGAAAACTGTACTTTTTGGGCCTCACTTAAAACTTGTCACATATGTACCCTTGAAAGCTGAATGCACAAGGGACTTGAACCATAATCTACTGTTTGGCAGTTTTGTGATTTATGCCACCACACCCCCAGTTTAATATCGGTTTGGAGACAGATATTTTAAAAAATGTAGCTGAAAATCTTCTTGTGTAGACAGTAAATCCAACAAACATGCTTTAAATTTTTCATAGAGACATATAAAAAGAAATGCTGAATGACTTCTGCTTTCTGTAATCTACTTCTGACATCATTTAGCTGGGAATAGTGTGGATAGCATAGACGTGTTTATTTTTGTTTTTTTTTTTTTCAGTCTAACAATACTTACTGTCACATGCTGGATCCCCCAGTGCAAAACAACACAAAGTTTATATAAGTATTATGTATTTACCACAAATGGTGGTTTTCTGTGTTCAAAGTTGTCTGTGTGTGTCAATGTGAAAGAGATCAAATATCTCACTGTGGTATGCATTAGCTCGTTAAATGACTCATTTATCAACACAACATGTTGTATATTCCATTGTTATTGATTAAACTGCCCTTCTCCAACACTTTACAAACAAAAAACTCCCTAACCTTGTTTGTATGTTGAAATAGCATGAGAAGCAGGACTTAAAGCACATATGTACATGTATGATCCTGTGACACATACATTGCATTCTGTGTGATTAAAGTTAAAAAGAGTGTGGATCTATTTTAAAATATCTATCTGGCTTTAATGCGCCGAAGCTGCTGCTGCTTGGGGCTTCAAATGAAGCTGAACATCATGAGATCATTGATGGAGGATATTTTCCAGAAATTGAAGCAGGAAGCTTGACATCAGAAGCTCTGTGCACGTACTGATTACATAAGTGTATTTCACTGTGGACATTAACGAACGCTCCATATTGTACATCAGCAAATACAGACAAGTCTTTTGAAATTATGAAGACTGCATTTTCTGCTTTGAAAAAAGATTTTGTGAAATATTTCTGTATTTGCCCTTGGCTGTCTTAACTTATGTCTGCTTTCTCTCCTTTCTTAACCCTTTATATCATATCACTCTGCTCATCTTGCAGTTCTGTCCATCCGTCAGTAAATACATCTAAATGTAGAAGGTTTTGCTACCTTTATAGAAAATCATTAAACTGGTGCTGATCTGATGATTTGAGTGTGCTCATGTTACTGCTGATTTTTTTTTCTTTTTTTCCCTGTTATGAAAAGAACACCATTTAAAATGTTAGGAAAACTTACAGTTCTTAAAGTAAAGTTATTATTCTCTATCTCATTTTAACAGAGGTGGGAAGTAACACAGTACAAATAGAGTTTTCAGGTAGCTTTACTTGATTATTTTTTTTTGACAGCAACTTTTTAGTTTTACTCCCTATATTGTAACACATATCTCTATTTTTTACTCCTTTTTCAAAACATGCTCGTTACTTTAGGTTTAATGCATTTGAAAGGAGTTGCTAATTATTCTGTGTCACTGCACGCCCTCTTGAAATCAAACCAATTTGAACCTAAATGGAGAGAACCATTGGTGAGTTTAGACCCCCCTTTGAGTGGGGTCAACCACCCATAAATTTCATCTTGGCACCCCTGAAAATAACAGTAGTAGTAGTAGTAGTAGTAGTAGTAGTAGTAGTAATGTTTTTTCTGACTTATTCACACAGTATAGTGTACATTGGCAGTTCGGCTAAGAACTTTTTTCCAGTTGTGGTGGACTTCACAACAGCACTCATATCATTCTAAACAAGGCTTCAATAGAATGGTTGGTTGTGTTTATATTGAAAGGACAGACTACTCTTCACTTAGGGGTAGCCTACCTGATGCCCTGCATTGAGTCTGCACAATAAAGGGAGGGTTTTTATGAACCTGAAAACTTAAACGTAAACTCAAATCACTTACCAGTTAGCTGCTTGCACAGAACATGGAGAGGCAACCTGATTTGCCAGCACCAGCAATAGTACTCTTATTGCTTCATGATTTGGTGAACTGCCTCATGCAGTTAAAAAAACTGAAATAAAGCTGAACATTCGTCCTTATATGTGCCTTCCTACAAACTGAGCTTTGACTTACTTTGTAGAATTCTATCTTTCATGATCGAGTCTTTGACTTGGGTTTCATTATCTAAAGTGTTCACCTTTTAAAAAGGTGAATTGTTTTGAATTATTAGACACTACAATGGACCAGCCAACTAATTAGGCTGCTTTTGAAAGTAATATTGTAATGTGTACCAAATTGAGGAGGTTAAAAGCACTGAATATATTTGCAAGCAGTATATTCTATTTCTCGTCTCATCTCGTCTTGTCTCGTCTTCTACCGCTTTTCCGGGGGTCCGGGTCGCGGAGGCAGCAGTTCGAGCAAAGAAGCCCAGACTTTCCTCTCCCCAGCAACCTCCTCCAGCTCTTCAGGGGGGACACGAAGGCGTTCTTCTTCCCCGGGGTCTCTTCCCAGAGGGATGTGTCCGGAACACCTCCAATAAGAGGTGTCCAGGGGGCATCCTGATCAGATGCCCGAACCACCTCAAGTGGTTCCTTTCGATGTGGAGGAGCAGTGGCTCTACTCTGAGCCGCTCCCGAATGACTGACTGAGTTCCTCACCCTGTCTCTAAGGGTGAGGCCAGCAACCCTGCAGAGAAAGCTCATTTCAGCCGCTTGTATTCGCGATCTCATTCTTTCAGTCATTATCCAAAGTTCATGACCATAGGTGAAGGTAGGAACGTAGATAGACCGGTAAATCGAAAGCTTTGCCTTATAGCTCAGCTTCCTTTTCACCACAACAGATCGGTACTATGTCTGCATCACTGCAGACGCTACCCCAATCCGTCTGTCAATATCCTGCTCCATCCTCCCTTCACTCGTGAATAGGACCCCAAGATACTTGAACTCCTCCACTTGGGGCAGGACCTCGTCTGCAACACGGAGAGGGCAAACCACCCTTTTCTGGCAGAGTACCATGGACTCAGACTTGGAGG
>VUQH01070593.1:28418-47920 GCA_015106775.1 Etroplus canarensis | reverse complement strand
CCCTGGAAAAAAAAAAAAATTAAAAAAAAAAAAAAAAAAACAGCAGGAGAAACCATGGCAGGGAAAAAAAGACAGCCAGAGAAAAAAGGCAGAAATGACCAACAGCTACACAAAGGAGACAGTCAGTCCTGTCTCCAAGAAACAAGAGGCGAGGCCGTCTAAGCAGTCTCTTTGGAACAAAGATAGCCTGCAAACATTTGGTCACAACCAATCAAAATCAATACAATGTTTGAATTGGCTTAATCCAGCCTGTTTACAACAACAAGTACCCTTCAAGAGAATGTGCATGGGGTATTTTAAAACTACTGTTAAAATGTCATCAAAGTCTGTGTTAGTCTGAACAAGTTTTACAAAGAAGCACAGCAAAGTCAAATGATCATATAAGAAATTAAGTTTTCTCCAATAGGGTATTTTAAGGATGACAGCCAAAATTACAGTCTTGTGCAAATGAGCAGGCTATCTAACTTGTTAGAGCATTGGCAATAAACATAATGGATTATATACCTCAAAAGAATTTTTAGAAATATGGTGGTAGATTAACAACCTCATATGTCATTGTGGTTAAGACAGCAGTTAAGTTGAGGTGAGAGGCATGTGTAAATACTCTAGAATGAAGAGAAGACTAATTAGCAAGACAACTATCATCTGATGGCCTCCAAAGCAGGTCACATTGGCAAGAGTGTGTGAATACCACAGTGAGCAGAGAGATTCTGTGCCTTCATTTATTTCATTCAGCAGAGACATAAAGCACAACAACACATTGCTTTAGTTTACTGCACTGTTGATGAAAGAAGATTTAATTTTCTTTAAGTGCATTTAATCTAATACACATAATGCAAGATCACACTGATGCTACTGTCTTCGATTTATTGAAAAATTTAAAATATCATAGGGAAATATTTCAGCTATGCAAGTTTGTAGTTAGAATAAGGTACATCCCATGCCCTTCAGTTGCCCTCCATTGTCAGGTGTGCTTTTATCTCATACACATATTCTGGAAAAGCAAATAATGGTGTGCGTTTATAACCCTAAAGTTTACCAGATTTTGAAACATTATAAATAGGTCTTTTTTGATTACTACAGCCCACAACAAAACCATGATTTAAGTTTTGAAACAATATCTTTTGTAGCAATATGAACACCCAGTGTCCCAAATCTCAGCTGTATCCATGGCAAATGCATCACAGCAATGGTTTGGTATTTTTTAACATGACCTAGTCATGTGAATTGCACCAGACCAGTAGCATTACGTAAGGGGGTTGGGCAGGTGGGCTGGAAAAGCTAGGTCTAGTTTCTGGGGCTGTGTAATGCTTGCTAAGAGACCTTGGTTAGTAAAAATTAGAAACCAATTTCCATGTGTCACACATGATAAGAAATGACTACAATTCTTCAACCATGCCACATCGTTTTACTCCCTCAAGATTGTTGTGATTATCTGGTCACAAAGCATGAAAAATGAGGGGAAAAGAGTGTGCCTAAACAATAGCACAAATCGGGTAAAGTAGTGAACAACAGAGAAAATAATCAGCTCTGCTCAATAATCTGTTTATGAGCTAAGCCACGTGAGCAAAGGCTAGTTCAAGCAGAAGACAATGATGAAAAGAACAAATCAATCCATCTTTTTTTTTTTTTTAAAACAGTGGGAAATACCAGCTCCCACATAATAAACACACACTTAAGAGATGGTCCACAAGATTGTTTCTGCATTGTGATGTCAGGTACAACACCGTGTGCACAGAGGGAAGATTAAAGCAAGCAAAAAAATCCTCTCATTTTAGAAGCTGGAGTCAAAACTCTTACCGTTTTACCATTTGTACTTAAAAAATAAATATGGCCATTACTAATTATCTACAGTACTGTACAAAATTCTTGAGTAACCCCTTATTTCTTTATATTTTGCTAGAAAAATGGGAAATAGGAGCAACAATTTATTGAAACACACGCAAACATAAACAGAAATACAGTTCACAGTGCAAAAGCAGAGTTTGTGTAATTCTAATGAGCTTGGAAGTCAATAACTGGTATGGCCACCTTTATTCTTCAGGAACTCTGTCATCATGGAGAGTTCCATCAGGAAGGGCATCTGGAATAAAACCTCTTTGTGGAGAACACAAGGGAACAGCCAAAAGGTACAATCTTCAACACTTGAACACTCTTAAGCTAGCAAGCCTTCTTGTCCTTTTTTTAAGTAGTCTTCAGGCTTCAGTAGTTCTCCAGGCTTCTTCAAAGGCATTCCAAAGTTCTTCTTTGGATGTTGGCTGTCTTTAGTTCTGTTCTCTGTCATTATGATCCCGCACTACTTCAGTAATGCTGGGGTTCATTCATCACTGTATTAGAACTGTTGTCACTGATTTCCAGTCCAGCTCTAATTTGGTATGCCTCAGCCTTTTCTCCCACTTTCTCTTCCTTAAGCACGCCTTTTTGACAGCCATCCTTCCATTGAGACCACTTCTGATGAGGCTTCAGTGAACAGTAGATGGATCAACTATAGGACCAGATGCATCTCTCAGGTTCTGTGTCAGGTCTTCACTGGATTTTTCTTTCCTATTTCTTCAGGACATGACTTTCAGATTTTGCTCATCTGCTGTAAATTGTGTAGGTCTACCACTTCTCAGTTTTACACTTGTCCTGTTTCCTTACATATTTAAGAACACACTGCACACTATACAGAGAGATGCCAATTTGTTCAGTTCTTCGGGAAAAATACCATTTTAAGCCCGTCGAGCTGTGTTATCGTCAGCATTTTTGTAGATTTCACACAAGAAATGGGAACAAATTATGTGCTTTTGTGACAGACTGCTAGTGAGTTGCCTAAAGATACACTTTAAAATAATTTATTTGCAAAATTGTCTGTTATGGGTACACAATACGGTTCATCTAATGGGTGAGGTGCCTTTTTCATGCTTGACTAATTCATAGGTGAGTGTTAACTGGCTTAACAATAAAACAATACTCCTCTGAAAATGGTCAGGTATGAGGACTAAACTAGTAATGGGTGAAAAAGCAGCCAACATACAAGGAAAATATTTGGAAGACCCTGAGAAAGCCCGGAGAACTATTGCTCAAGATCATGTTAATAAAAAAAAAAAGTAAAACACACACACACATACACACACAGTCTGCCTCCTTGGAAACAAAATATAATGAAATGAGGGGTGGCTTTAGACTTTTGTGCAGTACTGCAAAAAAATTGTTGAGTTACTTTTCTCTCAATCAAATAATGAACCAACAATTTTGGCTCAAATTTTTTTATATCATAATTTCATCATTTTGCAATTCATACCTTTAACGTACCCTAATCTGCTTTGACACAAACAATTTTAGAAGAAGTGCACAGGCTTGAGCTTCAGCTGATTTTTACCCTTCACCAAATCTTGACAGAAATGAATAAGTATATAGATACACAGGAGTCTGAGCAATAGACTGTAGAGAATACCTGGCAAAAATCAAGAACAGTCATGTTCTGTCCATAAACTTTTCCACTGAAATTTGATAACCTAATTTTGCTCACACTGGATTCACCAAAAGCTTCCCATGAAGCTGTCAAAAACAATATCACATCACATCACTCATTTTTGATCCTTATGAATAATCAGTGGGCAAAGTTACTGTATCATATTGATGAAATATACTATACGATATCAAAGGAAAAGTGATTGTTCTTACCCAATATAAAATGAAATTAATGAGAAATGTAATAAATTCCAATAATGATAAATGGAAAGACTATAACAATAATCACAAATCATTAACAATTTTTATGGACTATCTACATAAGTATAAAGGCCCATTGTGTTATCTAATGCCAGTTTATATGTTAAAAGTCTAACTGATACCGTAAGCACAGCTTGAATCTCTTTTGCTGCCTAAACACAGAAAAAAATTGGCTGGTTGAGTGTGGTGTGGGTTGATTATGGTCTCAAAATGCTCTGGAACTTCTTAAAAAATTAATATTCTTGACAAAACAGGAGTATTTCATAAAACAGTGTGTATCACTCTCCTCCCCAGTCAACTCCATCTTATCAGTACCATTTAGTAAAGCAGCCAGTTAAAGACATGTGAGGCACCTGCTTTTCAAACTAGAGACTGAAGTCCTCTTGTTCAGCTGTGCAGTGAGGTTTCCTGCTTCTCTTTCCATTCTAGGCATCTTGCACTCTGTTCTGTGAAGGGCGTAGTACACTCCACTGTATGAACTCTTCACTTTTATGGCAATTACTGGGTACAGTCTCATTCCCAGAAAAAAAAAAAATTCTCCAGTGTGTCCGGGGTCAGGCTTAGGATCCCCTCCCACTTGGACATCCCTGAAACACCTCACCAAAAAGCATCCTAGCTACATACTTGAACCATATCAACTGCCTTCTTTTGATTTGGAGGAGCAGCACTCTTCTTTGAGACCCTCACAAATAGCCCAGTGCCTCACCCTATCTCTAAGGGACAGCCCAGACACCCTTTTGGAGGAACTCCTGCTGCTTGTACCCCCAATCTTTTTCTTTTGGTCACCACCCAAAGCTTGTTGCCATCAGTGAAGGCAAGAACAAAGACTGACCTGTAAATCGACAGCTTTGCCTTTTGTGGTCAGCTCTCACTTTATCACAAGGGATTGGCACACCATCCTCATTGCTACAGACTCCTCACCACTCCACTGTTTCCTCGCTCATGAACAAGACAAGATACTTTAACTCCACCATTTGGGCCTAAAACTTATCCCCAACCTGGACTGGAGACTCCGCCCATCTCAACGTGACCAACAGCAACTGGGATTTAGTCTAACTTGATGCCGGTAATGCAAACCAAACTCTTACTACAACGGTACAGGGAGTAAATTCAGAACTCTTGCATTGTATCCAAGCCTACCTGAAGCATTGGGTGATGCAGAGTGACTTCCAGCTCTGCTAGCCTGTGGGCTGGGTCTTCACATTCCTCATGGATCTCCAGGTCCTCCCTGGGAACAGTATCCCAGTGTCCACGATTAGCCACCAACTGGTGCACCAACTCATATTGACCAGGTAGTGCCAAACTGAGACGTGTCTGTCTCCCATGGGTGAAACATAACTTTCGTCTTTTGCAAACAATGCCCTGGGCTCCTTCACATGCCTCTCCAGCCTCAGGCCCCAGAGGCAGCAGCTTCTCCCCTAGAAGGCTGTTGAGCAGCTGGTAGCGGGCAGTGCAGTCCTGGCCCAGCACAAGGATATAGGGGGCAGCACCCACGGTGTCGCGTAGGAACTCTTCTTCATGAGTAGGGAAAGAGATGCAGCTAAGCTGACCTGGAGGAGAGAACACAAAAGAGATATTGGATGATGTGAGGTATACTGAAAACACAATATTTTATCTACAATCATATTAACATATTAGAGCAAGCATGCTTATTCCTTAGATTCAGTAAGTTGAGGAAGGAACTACTAGTCAACACTACAGGTGGTACTATCACTAGTATCTTGTCTGTCTTTTAGCTCGTCATCATTGTCTTTGACAGTTGGCTAACAAAAAATTAATGTGACATGACAGATTAATAAAAGGCCCTGTCATGTGGTAAATGTCATACTTGCTTACTGGACAATATCAGTCATCAGTGCTAGGCAAAAATATGCCCAGTTTATTGGTAACTAGGGACGCACCAATATTTTGGCCAAAAATCAGCCAATATAAGACGATACAGACAGATAACGGTGGTCAACATTCATCTGTTGTGTATTAATTTTGCACTGGTTATCCCCTCAAAGACAGTGCAATGAAGAGCTTAATGTCTTTTAAACAGCTGAGTAAAGCTGAGTTCCCACTAATGCAAAGTTACAAATCAAGACAGAATGAAATATGTAACGATTCACTGCAAAGTGGCCCCTGGACAAAATGTATGTGATGTGTTTAAAACTTCTTGTGAACCATTAAGGAACAGTTACAATAAAGATACAAAATGTGATAAATTGTTTAGGAAACAAAAGGAAAATGTTATGAATTCACATGTCAGGCTACAAGGCATGAATTTACTGATGCAAGGTGTCTATCTGCCTTGCAACTGCTTCATGAACACTTGTGACACTTTGTTGAGAGAAAAATTTACCAAACCAGATTATGATACATTTACGATGTTTATGAAACAATTACAATAGTTGACGACGCAGCTGAAACACATTGTCATGGTTTATAAAATCGTAACCCTTCATGAAATTTTTGTAAAAATTGGCACCCCATTTAGATGTTCAACAAATTCAAAGAACTTACAGCATGTTTGGCATTCATTACAAACCAATTTCACATCAACTGGGATCGGGGCTTTACTTTGTATAATGAAGCTTTCCTTTTTTCCCCTTTCCAAAAAAATAGGCAATAAGTAACAACAAAAACATCATGAGGAGGAAAGGGTAGTGGCCATCAGGATGTTTTTTTCCATTTCAAAAGATGCTTTCTGACTGCATCTCCTGTTAGGAAGCAAATACATCTGATGGCCTAAAATTGTTATTTAAAGTCACTGGATATCAGTCAACATTTCTGGTGTTTACTGTGACTTTGGCAGAGTTGGATTTTGCTTATCTTGTTTGTTAGCAGACAATTAAGCAAACTAGAAATAAGTAAATGAAAACAAGTGAAGATTTTGCTGAGAGTCTACAAAGGGTAAGTGCTGCTAGCGTTATGTTTGATAGAAATCTCAGAAGTACGACTGACAGAGGGCTGAGAGGACTTGCACTATCATCTATTATAATACTGGAATTGATGCGGAGGTTTGGCAATGGGAAGACAAAAAATGAACTAGAGATTGGTAGGAATACCACTTAATTTTATTTTCTCCATATCTGGTTTTTGATTGTGTAGCAGTTTTTTATGATTGTTGTTGTTGCTTAATTGATCATGAAATTTCATGAAATGCCTTGTTGCAACAGTGGCATCCTATTACTGTGCCACATTCAAATTCACTGAGCTCTTTAGAATGACCAATTCTTCCACTTACGTTAATAAAGGTGCTTGATTCTGATACACCTGTGGTAATGGGACTGAATGAAAATCCTAATTCAATAATTAAAATATGTGACCCAATACTCTTGTCCATATAGCGTATATGGATTTTTTTCAAACAGTGAAGCTACTCTAGTAAAGTCCAAGAATAAATATGTGGAGCTAGAAAAAAGTTTTGCAGGTTTTCTTTAAGCATCAATATTGGCCCAAGTGCCAGTAACATCTCAAAAGAAAAAACAATATAGTATATTGCTGTATTGACACTTTCTCCCACCCCTAGTCAACACTGTAAAACGCTTTTTATCAGATTATTTGTTGTATATTAGCATCATTCTCAGAATACAGACCATCACTGTTCCACAGCAGAGACAATGAAACATTTTTCATCTGAAAGTATTTTTTGGGATTTTTTTCCCCACATCTAGCCCCAAGAAATGGAGCACAAACAGAGGAACCAATTCAGTTTTATTATTGCGGGTATCTGGCATAACCCTCAGTGATGCGGAATCACAGTCTAAAACAGTTATATAACAAAAAGAGCACAGCGCAGGAATGGCCTCCTTCATAGTCATGTACCACTTTATATCTTTTAAACATTACCATAATTTCAATGTAACTATAACCTGCTACGCTATTGCTATTGTACTGATCTAACATGAAGCATTAATGCACAGTTCTACACAGAAATGAGCATAACCTGTGCCAAAATCACAAAGCAAAGAGCACACAGGCACATTTTTCCCCTTAGAAGTAAGAATAACCAAGACATTTGCAGGAAGAATTTAGTCTGGCAGGTGAAGATGTGCATTTGGCAACAGTTTGGTCCCATTTTCTGCTGATTATGACTAATATTTAACTTAGGATTGTTCATTCAACACTCTGGGAAATGAGTTTGGCTTTCTCTCTATGGAAACAGAGAACAAGTATGTGATTCCTCACTTATCAGCAAGCTATCACTCTGGTGTGTTTTATCAACATTTCAAAGAAAAAGATGTAATGAATTATGTGATTAAATCTTCCTACTCAAAGTAGTTTTAAAATACAAATATATGTATCTTGATTCTAATCAGAGAAGACTCATTCAGCTAGTGAAGAAATCTCAGCATATTTGGTGCACTTATTCTGCTCATGCTTTTCAGAGAGGGTTTAATCTCTTTGGTTTTCTTTGACCCGAATGAATGGATTTTTTTCAGCCTGCCTGCTGGTGGAATAATCGCTGCTTGTTCTTGCAGCTTTTTAGCCCTCTCTTTTTGCTCCCCTTTGGGAGTCTTAAGTGTTAAGCCGGCTGCAGGTGTGATCTGTGGCAGTCATGCGCAGTTTTGCACATCTGAGCGCAGCGCTGAGATTCAGTTTCCAGGTGCTGTTCAAACTTACCTGCCTCCAGAGAAGCTGAAGCCGAGCTCATGGTCGAGGCACAAGCATTACTGTAGTTCTGCCGTATTTCCCGGAAGAAAACATTAGTCTCCTTTAGGTTTTTCTTCAGCTGTATGGAGTGCTTGTTGTAGCTGTTAAATACCCTCATTAGTTCCCGAGCTAAAGGAGTAATTCTCTGTTGTTGCGTATTTCCCTCCATGTTAAACAAACTAAGCTGTTATCTTCTCCTCGATGCGATATATGCGGCTGAGCAGGTGTCAAACACTTAAAAAGAGCTTGAGATGAATGAATGCACACCTTTTTAGCGCTAACTAGTTAGTTAGTTCTCATGCTTTTCCACCCACCTGCTAGTGTTAATTAAAAAAACCAAACAACTTAAGAAGCAGTCTCCTTAAATGTAACAGGAGCGTGTCAGTGCTAAACGGGGTCGTGAATAAGGGGAAGGCATTTGTTGTGCCGCTGACAAGCACAGCTAGCTAGCTTCACGTCGAGTTTGGAGTGCAAGAAAACTGATGGGGCTAACGGAGTAACCGCTATTTAATCATTTTCCTGCCTTTTCTAATCAGCACCAATTTTTTTTTCCTTTTTCTGAGTGCAAATGAGTGTCTTAAAAACAAAGCACGCCAATACGGTTATGCTGTGCTACCACTAATGCGCTAACTAGTCAGTGCTTGAGGTCCGGAGAAAGTTAGCGCTGCTAGCCAAAGGGCATCCCCGCTCCGTCTCCACCTTATCCTGGTACAACATGCATAATATCCACTAAACGTCACACAAATAGACCGCAGCACAGTTTCACAGCAATGCAGCTCCAGGCTTAAAAGAGGGCCCGGCTTAAACGGTTGCCTCTTAATGACATACAGAGCCTAAGCACGACTAAAGACGTCCGTGTTTTCCAGATGAGGGAGCGTTCCGTGGGAAAAGACCGTCCTACTGTAGCGGTAGTCTGGAGGACCCAGCGGACATCGTCCACCGCGGAGAGCGACGACAGTGCAGCTAAACGGGGCTCGGCGCTTCCTCACTCTCCCAGCGGTGACGAAAATGAAGGGTGACAAGCCGTGCTGGTGCAGGGCGAGGTGTGTCCGGACTAAATCCCAGAGCTGAGAACAGCAATATCAAATCACAGCAAAACAGAAAGTCGAACAAACCGATAAGCGGAGGAAAGGGCGGAGACCGAGGAGCGCCGCTGCACTCTGGGAAATGTAGGAAAGTGCGTTTTTAGGTACAACGCTGCTGATGCACTATTAGGCAAAATTTTGCGCGTGCACAGAGACACAGTTGAAGCCACGAAAGACAGCAAGCTATAAATACAATAATGAGAGAAGAAAGTATTTAACGTGTTAGTCTACGGTTAACTTTATGGTCGCTATACACAGTAAATACAACTAAAAACAGGCAAATAGAACCAGAGTTTATTATAGAGTTAATTCTTTTGATGTCAAACTTTAGTTTTTTCCATAATGATCCAAATAAACTGCAGATGTAAATAAATACTATTTGTACAATTAAATTACTGATGTATGGGCATCTGTAGAAATGAATAGGACCTGTCCCTATGCTTGGCTATATCCACTCTTATAGACATATAAATTAAATTTATGTTGCTAATTCTGATTAAAAGAAGACAAACCACATGCTGTGCAAGAAATCTACTTTCTTGTTCTTCTCGAAGACTATCCAGCATGGTGTTTATCCAGCTCACTTTTCCAGGATTTCTTTACATCCAGATTTGATATAAAAGAATACCATTCATATGTTTATATAATAAACTTTTCCTACATCAATAGGCTAAGAAATCACAACTAGGTCTGTTACAATGAAACACTGAGTGGAGAAGAGATTATTTCTAGTATGTCAGGACTACAAATTAGTAATGAGTTCCCTCTTCTGGCAGACATACTGAATTACAAAAACAATATCAGGGTTAGTTGAGGTTAGTTCAAAGCTTTCTCTATTAAAGCTTTATATAAAAGATTAAAACGCATTGGTAATTTGGCCGAGGTCTTGACCCAACCCTCCATGATGACAGGGGCTTGTGTCCCACCTAGAATCGAACCAGGGACTTTTCAGTTGTTAGGCGAATATGTAAACCACTAGACTATAGGGACACTTTATATACTCTAACAGATATAAAATATTTAAAAATAATGACAACTCCTGTTGATTTACATTGATTTCATATGTTCTCTTCCTCAAAATAAGGTTTCTTTTTAAACATTTTCAGTTATCTAACTTTTTCTGCCAAGTTAAGACTGTGTGCTATGCAATTAATTTCAAACAAAAAAACATATAATGGAACAAATTGTGATACTTAGCTGAAAAATCCCTTTCTGTTTCTATTCTTTCCTTCCATTGTTCATTTGTGTACAGTGTTCTTCTGTATGCACGAGTGACTAATATGGCTGAGTCCTCACAAAAAAGGTCAGTGGGTTAGAACAGTGGTTCCCAAAATCTGGAGCAACCCCCTGGTGAGGCATAGCACCATTGCAGAATGCATGGGCAACCAGGGTGTGTGTGTGTGCAGTGAAATTAAGTTGAATTAATGTCATTTACATAATGACAAAAGTACTTTTCCCCTTTGTTTGTTTCAATACAATACAAGGCAGTGTGTGATTTTTTTAGCTCCTGAAGGAGAACAGAAAAAAAGTCTCTGTGGGTCAAAAAGTAAATTAAAACAGAATGTGAATAAACAGCTATATTTAGCCTAAAGTATTTAATTGAAAGCTCATGAAAATCATGGATGGCTGCTTATCTTGTCCCAATAAACATTAATCAGATGCCTCTAAGCTACTGTTACACACATGACTTAAACTATGTCGTGAATATATACTTAATGAGAATGATGATTAATATATGGCATCAAGTTCAGTTTGAGGTTTTCTTTCAGAGAAACTTTTATCTCCAAGTCAGTTAATCAACCCAACGTCTTACAAATGGTGGCTGCATAGTGACCTCTAGTGGCCTATAGTTGTAACAATTCTCGCCTAAATCTTTTCTGTTCTGTATATTCTGTAATACTTGAATAACCAAGAACATTGTAACTGCATAAACTCAGATAGGACTCAAAATAATGTGTGTGGCTGGAATGAAGGAAATCAAATGAGCAAAAAGCACCTTAAAGAGCTGTGATTACCCTTTGTAACTGTATTATTTCACTCAGTTAAATCAGTGAAAGGATATGATTAGAAATATGCTTTCTTATTAATCATGTTTTCAGAGGCTATCTTATGGCATAACTTCTAGTGATTCCACATTATTGTGCAGCTTCTCCTTCTTTTTCTTTTTGCTTCCTTTAGGGGGTCACACAGCAGATAATTTACCTCTTTCTCACCCTATCTCTTGCATCCTCTTCCCTCACACCAACCCTCCTTCACTACATCCATGAACCTTCTCTGTGGTCTTCCTCTTCTCCTCCTTCCATCTTCAATATCTTTTGTCCAATATATCCACTATCCCTCCTCTGCACATGTCCAAACCATCTCAACCTTGCTTCTTTGACTTTATCTCCAAACCACTCAACCAATAGACCATCCAAATAATTAGGTTGCTTTTGAAAGTAACATTGCTATGAGTACTGAATTGAAGATGTTTATTTTTGACTATGTATAAAATGCTTCTAATTCCTGCACAATTAGTGCAAGACTTTTGTTAAAACACTTGGATTAAAGATTAAAGTCTTCCCTTAATCACATTTTGACTGCTTGATTTTAAATTCACTGTTGTGGTTTACAGTGCTTTCTATTTACAGTGAAGCTCTTTCTACCAGCAAACCCACAACACAAAATATTCACCTAGTCATACTCTGTCTTTTGAACATATACTGTATTTTTTCCATCACTTGTATATATCAACCTTTGAAATGTTTATGTTATGTATTACATTTTGACATGCATTAATGAGCTTGTTCTCCTCACTTTTATACCAAATTAAACTGTTGGTTTCTTCACGGTATGGACTTTGCTTTATTTCTGTGCTTGAAAGTGGTTCTTGCATGTATTTCGTATATCATAGCTTATATTATTGGTTCTTTACGTCCTGATGCTGATGTTATGGTTATGTTGAAGAGGACGCTAATTTCCATTTGCTAGAAGAACTCTCATAATGTTAGTTATTTTCAAGGTCAGATAATTAAAGGGTTAAACAAGAAAATTCACTGGGAATTGTCGGTCTTGTTATTATTATTTCAGCTGCTCCCTTTAGGGGTCGACACAGTGGATGATCTGCTTACATCTCATCCTTTCCCTTGCATCCTCTTCTGTCACATCAACCCTTCTTCACTACATTCATGAACCTTCTCTGTGGTCTTCCTCTTTTCCTCCTGCTTGGCAGCTCTATCCTCAATGTTCTCGGTCCAGTATATCCACTATCCCTCCTTTGCACATGTCCAAACCATTTCAACTTTGCCTCTCTTAATTTGTCGTCAGACTGCTGAACCTAAGCTGTCCCTGTGGTGTACTAATTTCTAATACTCTCCTCCCTGGTCAACCCCAGCAAAAATCTCAACATTTTCAATTCTGCCTCCTGACTTTTTGTCAGTGCCACTGCCTCCAAAATAAACATCACAGCAGGTCTCCCAACCATCTTGTAAACCTTCCCTTTAGCTCTTGCTGACATCCTGTCATAAATCACCCCTGACACTTATCTCCACCCACTCCACCCTGTCTGAACTCTCTTCTTTACCTCTCTTGAGCACTTTCCGTGCTTTGGATAGTTGACCCCAGGTATTAAAACTCAGTCACAACTGCAGTGTAGTGCAGTGGTTTACACACTCATCTTACAAACAAAAGATCCCTGGTTTGAGTCCAGGTGGGGACACAAGTTCCTGACGTCATGGGAGGGTTGCATGAGGAAGGGCATCTGGTGTAAATACTGTGCCAAATTATTGATGCAGATTTACAGGGAAATCATGCAAGCATTACAAAGACACAAAACACAAGGGATGGACCAGTGTTGTCTCTACATGTAACAGACAACTTAGCAAAGAAACAATTTTAAATTATATATTCATGCACTTTGTTACTAGTAGTCTGTCACAAAAACACATTTGTTCCCATTTCTGTAGCTGAGTCTATGAAAAATGTGAACGATAACACAGCTTGACAGGCATAAATAGTATTCCTACACCAACAAGGTTATTCCCAGCTACTAGCCAAATATATGGTATATCTTAGCATGGTATGCAGTGTGTACTTCAAAAATTTGAGGAAACTGGACAAGTGGAGGACAGAAGAAGAAGACGTGGGCCTACAGCAGACGAACAATATCTGAGAGTCATGTCCTTAAGAAACAGGAACAAATCCAGCAAAGCCCTAACACAGGACCTGAGAGATGCATCTGGCCCTTCAGCTGATCCATCTACTCTTTGCCAAAGCCTAATCAGAAATGATCTCAATGAAAGGGTAGTTGTCAAGAAAGCATTCTTAAAAAAGAGAAACAAGGAGAAAAAAGCTGAGGTATGCCACACTACAGACTGGACTGAAAATCAGTGGCAACAGGTCTTATTGAGTGATGAATACAAATTAGAAATTTGTGGTTCAAGTCATCGATATGTACAGAGAAGGTCAGTAGAGATGAAAAATAGTGAGTGTCTACATCCATCTGTATAACATGGAGGCTGTGTCATGGTTTGGGGCTGCATTTCAGTCATTGGTGTTAGGGATCTTGTTAAGGCTGATGGAATTATCAACACAGAAAAGTGCCTTCAGATTTTGATCCACCGTGCAATACTGTCTGGAAAGCATTTGATTTTAAAATTATCATGAAAATGATCCCAAACACACTGCCAATGCTGTAAAAGCATAACCTGGAAAAATACACAATGTAACTCCATCATTCATGGATTAGCCTTCGCACAGCCTGGATCTCAACATTACTGAAGCAGTGTGGGATCATCTTGACAGAGAACGGAACAAAAGGCAGCCAACATCCAAAGAAGAGCTTTGGAATGACTTTCAGGAGGCCTGGAGAACAATTATTGTTGACTACTTAAAGAAATGACAAGAAAGCTTACATGAGAGAGTTCAGGCTATGTTAAGGAATAAAGGTGGACATAGCAAATGTAAGCTGGTTAGAATTGCAAAAACTCTGTTTTTGCCTTACGTACTGTATTTCCAATTATGATTGGATGTGTTTGCACAAGAAAGTGAGACATTTTACTATTTAATGAAAAAATACTAGCTTATATTGAATTCAATGGCAGGATGTCCCTGGTAGCGTAGTGGTTTGCGCATTCGCCTTACAAGTGAAAGGGCCCTGGTTTGATCCCAGGTGGGGCCACAAGCCCCTCTCACCATGGAGGGTTGTGTCAGGAAGGGCATCTGGTGTAAAACCTCTGCCAAATTACCAATGCGGATTAACCCACCGTGGCGACCCCTTGGAGGAGAATACAAGGAAGCAGCCGAAAGGTACATTGAATTTGATGGCAGCAACGTGTCTTAAAAATTTGGACAGGGCAATGTTTACCACTGTGTAGCATCCCATCTTCTAATAACAACAGTCCATAAATGTAAACTGAAGAGGCCAGCTGCTGGACCTTTGGAAGAGGAATGTTGTCTCTTTCTTGTCTGATATAAGATTCCAGTTGCTCAACAGTCTTGGGTCTACTCTGTAGTATTTACAGTTCACGATGTTGCCAAATGTTTTCAACTGCTGAAAGATTAATACTGCAGGCAGGCCAGTCCAGCACCCAGACTCTTCTATTACAAAGTCATGCTGTTATAATAGCTGCAGTATGTAGTTTAGCATTCTCTTGCTGAAATATGTCAGGCCTTCTCTGAAAAAGATGTTGTCTGGAGGGGAGCATATGTTATTCTAAACCCTGTATGTACTTTTCACCACTAATCATACCTTTCCAGATGTGCAAGTTGCCAGTACCACAGGCACTAATGTGTTTCTTTACCATCAGGGATGCAGGCTTTTGAACTGATCACTGTTAACAAGCTGGATGGTCCCTCTCACAGTGCTCAGGATTTATGTCCAAGAATATCACATTTCAATTCAAAGATTGTGGCATATGTGGATCATGTTCACATATGGCTTCTTCTTTGCATGACAACTCTTTAACCTGCATTTGTGGATGGCATGGCAAACAGTCTTCTTATAGACAATGATTTCAGTTTGCAATGGAGTGCTGCCTGAGGGCCCAAAGATCATGGGCCTCCAGTATTGGCTTTCAGCTGTGTCCCTTGAGTACAGAGATATCTCCAGATTCTCACAATCTTTTGATAACATTATCTACTGTAGATGATAGCATATTCAAACTCTTCAAACACTGTTCTGAAATTATTCCACAATTTATAGATGCAGCTTCTGACAGATTAATGAGCCTCTGACCCTCTAAGGTGCTCTTTTTATACCCAATCACATTATTGGCCTGTTGGCCAGTTAACTTAAATCATTGCAATATGTACTACCGCGTAATTTTTCAGCCTTTTGTTGCCCTTGTCCCAACCTTTCTGAGATGTGTTACTGCCATCAAATTCAAGATGAGCTAGTACTTTTCATGAAAAAGAAAAAAGTCTCTCTTTCGCCATTTGATATGTTCTTTTAATTTTCTTTTGGGTTTAAAATATTGCTTTTTTAGACTGGCATATGATTTCATTGTGTTTTTAATTTATATTTTACACAGTGACCCAACCTTTTTGGATTTGGGATTGTAGTTCCCCTTTTCAAGGCTTTTGCATAGTACTGCATACAGACCTGTTTAACTTGCAACACACCTTATTATAATAAAATTTGCATGTGCAATATTAACGCTGAAAGACAGCCGACTGAAGCTGTTTTTCAGTGTGGTAGGGTAAAAAACCATGTAATACAAGATGCGAATATTCCAGTAAAGTAGGCCAACATGTAGGTTACCTCAGTCTGAAGTTAGTGAGTAAATTTACTTAGTTAAAGGCAACCAGTGGATATTGTTGTAGAACTATCTGCTTAACAACTTTGTCCCAGTTTTTTGTGTGCCTTTGTTCCGTTTCTCCGTGCACACCGATTTTACTCCCAATCAGCCAAAAAACGTTATGTGGAGGCACGGCAAGAAAAATCATGGACCAACATTAAATTAACATTAAACAGCGGAAACACAAAGCGTTTTTAGCCTGTAGTTAGAAGGAGTTCAAACTGGTTGCGTAGGCAGCGGTACGCCCGGTGCTAAGGATCCAGCGCTCCTCTGTTACCGGAAACGCCCCCTATACGCTATTTGACGCGTCAGGATACGGGCGGTGCTCGGCGGCTCCTCCGCGTGCTGTGTACCTGCAAGCTAGGACTCACCAGTGTAACCGACCCTCCGCTGCGGATGTTTCAGTTTCTGTCTGCAGCGTTTAGTCGTAACAACCTGGTCTTGTCAGGCGGAGGACTATACATTCAGACTTTTATTCGACTTGCACCTGCGAACTTTGAAAACACCGCGGCGGCTCCACACAAAGGGGATGCATTTTAACACCTGCCTCTGAAAATAAGCAACAAAGACAAACAAACAAACAAAAAAAAAGACCCCGCTGCCGTGTCGGCATGGATGGCTCACACGCCGCCCAGCTTTCCTCGAACTGCAGGCAGGCTGTCGGGGGAGTTTTATCCGATGAAAATACGCTCTTTGGAAAAACTCTGTCCCAGCCGCCTGTGAAAAAACAAGCCGTGAAGAGACACCACCACAAACACAACCTGAAACACAGATACGAGTTCCTGGAGACCCTGGGGAAAGGAACCTATGGCAAGGTGAAGAAAGCCAAAGAAAGGTCTGGTAGACTGGTAAGCAGTTTTTAAAATTCTTCTTCTTATTATTATTATTTTCTGATAATACCTGCAGGCAGTAACAGGTCAGTGTTTGGTCTGCTGTCCTATCGGCCACCTGTTGTTTGGAGGGAGAGAGCTATTTTTAGGTGGCGCACTGTCTGCAAGCAGGTACATTGCATTTGGATTTAAATTTCTTTTTTTTTTTTTAAAGGTGGGGAAACACTGCTAGAGCACTGGCTTTAACTTTCTCCTTGTAAACATGGCAGAATATATTGTTGGATTGTAAGTGAATATAACAGAAAGTGTGCCTGCCCCTTAAATGTCTGTGAATTGGTTAAAGTTTGCCAAAGAGCTCAGAGTGTTTGTTTAGGGGGTGTTTTATTTCTGCATTGGGTTTCTTTGAACATTGAATAATTAGGCTGTAATAAATAAAAAAATTACACTCATCCGCTGTATCAGTGGACTCTGAAAGCTATGGGTAATGTTCTGTTTGATAAAGGTTGAATTTGGCTTGAGTGCAAATGAAATTACACAAGCATCTGTCCCTGTCCTCTTCATAGTTAAACACAAGCTCTGTTGACAACTAAACTAATACTTTTGTTTGAGCACAGTATCATAGTCACAGGGAAAACTAAAACAATGCATTTTTACATAATCTCTTTACGTTATCAGGTACATGTGAGGCATAAAGGAAGGCCTCTCTTGGAAAGGCTGAGTGGCTTTGTCCCAGGAAGGGATTTTAGACAGGAAAGTTGTGTAATTTTCTGTGTTCCTCACAAAAAGGAAGAGCGAGAATTGCAACTAGGCTTCCAGGTAAATTCCAGCTCTCCATGACCTAAGGGGAAATGAGAGGAACTCAAAACACTGGACAGAGATAAGCCTTTTGAAAGAGTTTTATTTTTTCTTGATTAGAAGAACTCACAGCAGTTAGGCCATAATGGAGTCTTATTTTTAGCTTGTGGATATTTTGAAAAGGAATGTGGAAGTGGTTGATTATGATTGTGAGAGTGGGCTAAATGTTAAAAATACTGTACATAAATGGGTCAGGGTAATGGACCGCAAACCAAACCCTAGAAAATGAGTAAAGTTGGATCAACACTGTGTACTCCAGTTTAAATAAATAAACAAATCTAATAAACTGGGACCTGGGTTTATCCCAGTGTACATTTCACAAACTGGGCAACTGATAAACATATGATTTGCATGAGTTCTAGCTAATGGTTTGTTTACTTGCTGTAGTACATTGAATGCATCAGGAAATGGAATGTGTGGTAAAATGATGCCAATCAAAAAGCACATCTAGAATTTAAAAAATACTTTCCCCATTGTAGATACCTGGCCCACTTTCCGACTCAGGTGACATTTCATGCTTATCGGAAATGCTGTTTATTTTTGGTATGAGGGAAAGTGCCTAGAAACTAAGGAAGTAAGTGTCAGGAATTTCCCTTTGGTACTTGCAGTAAACATGTAACGATACAAGTTCAACCTTGTCCACACACCCATCTCTGCTCTTTCACCGTCAGGCATAACTTACTGCTACACTCTACTGTTTTTATAGGACATGAGTTGGTGTCTGAGATTTATCCCGGCTGGCAGCTTTCTCAATGCCTCAAACCTGTGTTTTAGTATCAAAATACTGATTAGCCCAAATATATGTTTTAAACACACACCAAACAAATAACAGTTAGCATAGAAGGGGAAAGAGCAGAAACATTCATTTGCTTTGTCTTCATTAATGACAACATAATGGACAGAGATATGTAATTTGACTTAGCGAGTGACACAAAACAAAGGATGGCTTCATCTTGTGTGCCATGGCACTACAGCTGTTCCCCTTGTCTAAGTGCACGAGTTTGATTACATAACCCACTTAGGTGGGGGGTCAGCATACATCAGTGTAGCGCTGAACTGCTAATCAGGGTATGAGATAAATGCTGTATGTGTATCCAAACAGGTGACCCAATTGAGTTCCTAGATTGGCTGTTCATCCCTGAAGTCATTGTGACTTTGGTATAAGAGTTCTCAATGGAGTAATTAAACGTTAGCGTCAAAGTAGTTACTTACTAAAATGAACTCAGTGGGGTTCCACAGTTAAAACTAGGGAGCACCAATATATTGGCCTGATATCTGTATTGAATGACAAATGTACAGCTGCAAATAAAATGGCATTTATTTATGACAATGGCTGATAGTCATTTGTTGTGACTCATCTGTTGTGCACTGGCTAAATGTTCAAAGTTGGTGTGATGAAGTGTGGAAAGACTTTCAAACATGTTTTTATGATGATTTGTTTTTTCTATGGCAAAGGGAAAAAGAATTCAGCCCAGAATTTCACAATCAGCGGATCCTCAATTAAAACGTAAATGTCATGAGCTCTACTTAGGAGCTAGTTGGACTGCTTCTTTTTTTTTTTTTTTAACATGTGTATCTTTATTTAAACTTAGCCTCTATTATAA
>VUQH01070593.1:2270-28398 GCA_015106775.1 Etroplus canarensis | reverse complement strand
GCTAACTTTGAGTTGGATCAACTGGTGCACCTGGCCAGGAGCTAATGGTGGTTAATGAGTTATGTGTTTTGTGCAGAAATGTGGTTTGAGTGTTTGTACAGAAACACTTTGTGAAATATGAAGGATTTCAGCCCCTTGGTGCTTATTGCGTGGAGCAGACTGACTGTAACAAAGACAGCACACACTCAGATAACCTCACAGGGGTGTGAACTCATCATGAGTGTGAGTTCTGTCTGACAGCTATGCAAACAAATGCAGGAAACCTCCATTCTCAGAGTCAGGAAAAAGCTCTGTGTAGAGGGAGTACAGTGTTGACCTGGAGGAGCATCCACGCCAGACTGTGACTCATGATGGGAGACAGGTCTTGTGTTGAAAAAGATATGACAAATCACTGCTTTGCTCATCTTCCTGTCTCTGGACCCTTGAGGGTTAGAAGCAAGAGGAAACAAGGACACCCCACCACCAGCACCATCTGGTGCCTCACAGCACCCCTTCAACCTTGGGGTAGACTGATGACGCATTTGGTGCACAGAGGAATCCCAAGCATCTGCAACAGAAGGACATGAATGCAGCTTGTCTGCAAATACAGGCAGAGATACCATTCAGATTTAAATTTACTTCTATAGGCCTTGTAGACCTAACGGCCAACACTAGTTTTCTTTACAGCAGACAATGCTTGACCTAGTGTTCCCTTTTGCAGTGTTAAAAACAGCAGTTTTCGGTTCACTGCCTGTTGTTCTACTCACAATCAAGCAAGCAGTAGGAGGACAGCAAGTTTTGCTGAATAGCGGCCTTGCTAAGTTAAATAGACATGCCTTATCTAGTCTATGCAATTCTTACCTCTGCTGATAATTGTATTTAATGTTTTTGTCCTTAAATAACAATTATGCAACCTTTGACCTGGATTTTTCTAAAACACAGCCTTATTTGGTCTGATGGAACCAGTAGCTTGTGGTAGACAATGTTGTCAAAGTTACAATAAATCAGAATACGTCATTAATCCCCTGACTATTGCTGACTAATCTCGATTTGTGCACCTCATGTACAGGTTTCATATTTATTTATATTCTCCTGCAGTTTTCCCTTGCATCCTTTTAAGTTGTTGCTGTTCATTAAAAGTTAGGTTGGCTTTAACCACTCAAGGTCTAAGCCATCAAATGTGATGATAATGTATGTAGTTGTATATTAAAAGCTGCAGGGATATGTAGAGCCGTACTTGTTCCTTTTGTCTCTGTAGTCATAACTTTTACAGTAAGTTTGGTAGTACTGCCGTACATAATCTGAAAACATAGGATAGGTTTTCCTGAAAAAAGGATTGTGCAAAGATTATTATATAAGTATTTTAATACAAGGAAATCCATTAAAATGGGGTAGACCTCACATGGTTAAAGTAACTATTCAGCTTTCTGGTACATTATCATTTCATAAAGTCATTTTAACTTGGATCTCTTGATTTTCTTTCTTTAAGGTTGCTGTGAAGTCAATCAGAAAGGAGAAGATCAAGGATGAACAAGACCTGATTCATATTCGCAGAGAAATTGAGATCATGTCCTCGCTTTGTCATCCCCACATTATCGCCATTTATGAAGGTACAGTATTCAAAACCCTAACAATTGTTTGTTTCACGGTTTCCCATTCAGATGTGACAGAAACTCTGAGCCACACGCTTCATAAAACGTGATACCTGGAAAAAGACCTCTCTCTCAATCGGTCTCTGTTTGCGAGTCAGAGTTTTGTCACGCAAGTCTGTGTGCTGAAGTCCGATGCTGAGTTACATAAGCATTGACATCCTGCCGTAACTCAGCACTATTGATAATATGCAGAGCCTCGTGTCTTCCAGTTCCCCTCACGCCTGATGAGATGGTCATCATTCAGCGATTCTCCACTTCAGTGCATGTTATGCACATTACGGGGACTCACTGATCAAATCAGTGTAAACTAGCAGATGTGCAGATAATAGAAATCTTATGCTTGGCATGTGACATGTCATGCAAAGGGTTTGAAACCTTGAAATAATAAGGTTCTACTCTTCTGTCTTTCAGTTTTTGAAAACAAAGACAAAATTGTGATTGTGATGGAATATGCCAGCCGGGGGGATCTGTATGACTACATCTGTGACAAGAGGAACATCTCTGAGCGGGAGGCCAGGCATTTCTTCAGGCAAATTGTATCAGCTGTGCATTACTGCCATCAGGTAAGACAGTTTTTATTATATCACAACATCACATATCAGATCTTTACCCACTGCTACATCAAGGCTAATGAAACAGCACTCCACTCAGACTTGTTGTTTTCCAGGACGCTGGCACCCCCAAAGTTACATAATGAGCATTATTCACTGTCAGCCTGTGAGAGACGATGCTGGGGGATATGAACAGTCGGTCTGTACTGAGACTAACTGAAGGCTAAAGGCCTGCCAGCCCAGCATACACACGCATGGTCTCACAGTTTAATGAGGGTGTGAAGGAACAGAACACACACAGCAATCAGTTGTTCTAGCAAGCCCTGAGCTGTGTAATTATGAACATTTAGAGAACACTATATTTTAGCGTGGCTCCACTTGGCACAGCATTTATAAATGTTTGCTGGACAATATTTACTGAGTGAATTGCCCTGTCATATAGGTTGTGTAAACCATCTGGTCTATTACACTTTTTATGGAGCACTGATGTCTTGTTAAACATTTAATTTTCCGTGCTTATGCAGTGGAAAAAGTCAGTCTAAACTCCTATTATATCACTTATGTTTGGCATGGTGATAAATTCTGTAGTTTGGCAAGCCATAGTTTCTTCATGATAGCATCTTAACAATAAATGAACACAACATAACATGACTGACAAAGGCTTTCTGTTGCTACAACAAGTGCCCATACGTAAGAAGTAGTAAATGATCTGCATTTTTGAAAGAAAAGCCAGTGTAAACTCATTTGAGTCAAAGGCATCCTCCCCCGCAGAGTGGAGGACAATGAGACATGGCTGACGTACCAGAAAAGTCTTCAGTTGGAAAAGAATGTGGTATAACCCAGTGAAAATAAATCCTGTTTATATAGACAACTTCCAGTAAACCGATGCCTAGAAGCCTGGGTGGAACTGATCTTTGTAAAGAATATCATGCAAAACTGATCCATTTTTCCTCTTAGAATGGAATCGTACACCGGGACCTGAAACTCGAGAATATTTTACTAGATGGCAACGGCAATGTAAAGGTATGCATGATTTTGTGTATATATAGTCATTCACACACAAACTTATGAGTTTTCTTTTGGGAATCTGATCTTTTCTACAACCCCATGTTCTTCCAGCTGTTTTTTTAGTGCCACTTTATTTTACAGCTTTTTGTTGTCCTTGTTCCACGATTTTTTTTTTTTAGAATTTGTTGCTGCCATCAAATTCAAGATGAAATAGTAAAATGTCTCACTTTCAACATTTGATATGTTTTCTATGTTCTTTTGTGACTAAAATATTTGTTTATGAGATTTGCAGATCATTGCCTTGTTTATTTATATTTTACACAGCATCCCATCCTTTTTGGAATTGGGGTTTATATAAAGGTAGAATTATAAATGATTTAAAATCAGTAGCCTGAGTGATGTAATTAAAATAGTGATGCACTGTTACTGGAAAACTTTGCTGAAATTAACAGCTTTGCATCATCTTCTTGGTCTTGCAGATTGCCGACTTTGGGCTATCAAACCTCTACCACAGCGACGAGTATCTTCAGACTTTTTGTGGCAGTCCTTTGTATGCTTCCCCAGAGATTGTCAATGGGCGTCCATACCGTGGGCCAGAGGTGGACACTTGGTCTCTTGGTGTGCTTTTATACACATTGGTTCATGGCACTATGCCATTTGATGGAAACAACCACAAGACACTAGTGCAGCAGATCAGCACCGGAAACTACCGGAAACCAAACAACCCCTCTGGTGAGTTTTAAGTTAGGTTTTCCTTCAATGGGGTTGAAATGTTGCTGTGGTGTGTGCTGTGTTGATTTTTTCCACAAAAAACTAACTGCTTTCGCCCTCTGCTCTCCATTAGATGCATGTGGACTAATCCGATGGATGCTGATGGTAAATCCCGAGCGCCGAGCTACAATAGAGGAGATTGCTGGACACTGGTGGCTCAACTGGGGCTACCCGCAGCCCTTACTGTGTGAGAGAAGGAGCAGTCAAGTAGATCAGACTCCTGCACCAGTATCTCCATCAACATCACACCCTGCTGGGCTGGCCAGTGTTGCAAGTTGGCTGCGCCGTACATCAAGACCTTTACTGGAGAATGGCTCCAAGATGCGCTGCCTACTCCGTTCACAAGGTGGTGGAGGGGATGTAGTCCGGCAACGCTCTCTGCGGAGGTCACGTAAGGAAAATAATGTGTCCCAGACAATTCATGAAGGAAGCACAGACATTCGGCCCTCCAAGGGTATTCTGAAGAGGCGTAACAGTGTGAAACAAAAGCCAATAAGTGAAACACCTGCTGTAGCTGTTGTGGAGCCGCAAAACATCTTGGGCTTCTCTGCACCGGATAATGCACCTTCAGCTGCACAGCTTCCTCGGAAAGGTATCCTAAAGAAGCCTGCTGAGCAAGAGTCAGGGTATTACTCATCTTCTCCGGAGAACAGTGACTCTGGCTTGGTACCACAAACTAAAGAGTGCCCTTCAGCTCCAACCTACAGGAAGGGTATCCTCAAGCGTAATGGAAAGTTCTCCTCAGGTGGGTTACAGGACTTTGGTTCTTTGGACCAGCTGGCAACATCTTTACCCCATGGAGGCAACAGATTGAGACCAAGCGGAGCCATCAGTGAAGACAGCATTCTATCTTCAGAGTCCTTTGACCAGCTGGATCTGCCAGAGCGTGTGAGACCTACAACACAAATGGATAAACCAGCCAAGGCGAGCATGAGAGGCTGCGTCTCTGCCGACAACCTACTGGACATCCAAGAGGATGGGATTCTGTCTGATGGGCTTCTGAAGTCCTGGAACTGTTACGAGTCTGGAGTGGCCGACAGTGCTTTTTCTATTACTGACTGTGATAATGTCACAGAGGCTTACAAACAGGCCATGGTTATACGAGGGACCACAGGGAGGTGAAGACTGGTAATGGGGAAAAAAAACAGTGAAGAGTTTGTTTTCATCCAGAAAACACGTTTTTAAATGACTAAACTACTGTGGGTATGAAAGCCAAAGTGCATTATGTGAAAATACCAGCACATTTTGGCTGACTTCAGGAATTACACAGTACCAAAAAGTGAGGAGATGTGTTGTAAAACATCAGATTGCATTTGAGATGGTGGGTGATAACTTTAACTTAAATAAGGAAATATGATTACGCAAAGGAGAAGGACCTGAGTGCAAATGATAATTTCCATTTTCAAATGTTCTCAGGAGAGAAGAACTGCTGGTCATCAGTCTGGAGCTCTGTTATTCATTGTTGGAGCTTACTTGTTAGTTAATGAGAAAGTTCTCAATGAAATAAAAACACTGGCTTGAGAAGTGATAGCATTTCTTCAGTGGTAGTAATTTTGGAGATATTTTCACATGGATACAGTAGAACTGATTCAATATAGCTTATTTTGTTAGGTTTAAAGCTGCAGAATACTTCAGTCAGTGTCATTTATCGTCAGCAGGTGAGTTTAGTGACTGTCGTTTGGATCCTGGCTTCATTATCATCTGTTAACATTATGTTTATCTAGGAAAATAACATCAGTACTATACAGTTTCAGTGTTGGGATGGCTATTCTTTTGTGTCATATGGGGAACCTAACATTTCATGGATACCAAAGAGCAAATTTGCTGATGTTAGAGCTAAAAACCCCATCAGAAAGTGCCAAGATGATGTTTGTAACTGGGACTACTAAAGTTGTTTTTAATCTTTTTTCCTGAAATTACTTGTTCTGTTTGGTTATTGACTTGAATAATAATCACCCTATGACTCACAACAGCCCCAACCAGTCAAACCTGCCTTTGCTCACTAGCCTGCGCTGATACAAGTGCACAGATGGCCAGAGTCTATGTATACACAGGTGGAAGTTTTACGAAACAGGTGGGGCTGATTGCATTCTTTATTTTGTTTGTTTTTTTGAGGGGTTAAATCAACACCATCACGTGCCCCAATTATTTGTTTGTTTATGAAGAGCGATCATGGATTATGGAAGATAAAGTCAGTCACTTAACTGTTAAAAACTATGTTGCAACCGGGTGACTCAAACAAAACAAGGGTTAAAAATAGAATCATGACTTATGCATGCACGTGATGACCATTAATTAAGCTTAACAAGATATTTTCATAGCTACGTGGCTGTATCTTGCTTTATGAAATACCCCTGTTATTCAGAGATAGGTACATCGGTATGTTGTGTTTGATTAAATTAGAATATCAGGCCTGTGCCTGGAATAGCGCTTTTAGGCTATTGAAACCTGATAACTACATAATTTATTTATCAAGTGTCATTTGAGTATTATGCTCATGTAACATGAATCGTACAAGGCAGTTCAGAGAAGCTGCAGAGCCATGTTGTTCAGAAACTCCAGGCTAAAAACTTCATTCCAGGTATTTATGGTTTAATTTTTTTTGCACACAGAGGCTCATCAGGAATTGAAAGCCTGTTTGTATGCAAAATAATGTTTTATTATTTCAAATGGAAGTTTGTATCAAGACTCGCATAATAATACTCATTGCCACTGATAACTGATTATTCTTTATTGAAGTGTGACAGGGAAGAAATGTAGTTGGTCAGTAAGATGTTTAATTTTTCTCAGAATAGTTTAATGTGGTTTTTTGTAATGTGGGCATTTCATTGCTTTTGTTCCTCCCTTTTTCTCTGGTCCATGATGCTGCAGGTTTAAAATAAACCATATATGCCAAAGTTACTGGCTTATTGTGTACATGACTGATCTGCCATGTTGTCCTTACTGGATGAGGAGGTCAATAAAAAAACAACAAATAACTCATTTACTGACCAGTGTTGTTAATGACTTGCATACAGACACATGTTCTGTCATTGCTGAACAGGACTGATCTGTAGTCACCACTGTTGAAACCACAGAGTCATTTCAAATTAAACTTAACAGAACTATCAACACTTGTGTTTCAATTTCAGAAAATTCCAGAAATGTAAAATTAAACAAAATATTACAATTGAAATTCACAAACACTGCCATCAGGATTGCACACAATTCAACTGTCTGTCGTAAAAGTAAATGTACAGTAATCAAACCTTCTTACGAAACTGCAGAATACAGAAAATAAACTGCAGTAAAAGAAAGCATGCAAAAATCAACCAAAAGGAAGTGCTATGTAGATGCATTTTTTCCATCTTTTTTCATGGGTTAGGGTTAGCAGTTCATCTGAACCATTCATGGCAGGGAGGAGTGTTTTAGCTTGACTTCCTCAGGCAGGGACACTGGTGTCAATTCAACATCCTGAATGTCAACAGGGGTGGAGCTGATCCCTGATCTGGGTTCCTCTGGTTTGCAAACACTATTCTGAAAGCTGGAGGGCAGGCTGCACTCTAAAAGAGTCCTGAGCTGGTCATAGCAGAGGAGAAGGCTTCTCTGTTTAGGACCACATTTTAAATAAAACAATTTTGTTAGTACAGACAAGACTGCATATGATCATAGACATAATGTTCCAAAATGCTCTTTTAAACATAAATTTACTAGTTTGTTTGCACTATTTCTCAGACTGTTTGATCAAAGATGACAAACACACCAGTCACTGTTGACAACAGGTCAAAGTCAAAAGAGATAATTGTCTGAAAATGTCAGTTAAACATTAGCCTTACCAAATCAGTTGCTAAAAGGTTGGCCAAAAACTTTGTCACGGAATCTGAGGAGATGGCAGCGTCCACCAGCTTTAGCCTCTGCATGGCAATGCTCACACAGGCACATATAATAGTGGAGGGTAGAAAGATTGAGAACCTGCATTCTGAGGAGAAAGAGGAAGATTTTTTACTCTTAAGTTTTCTAATTATGATAAGCACTTAGACATTCACTTCATCCATACAACAATGAAAAAATGAGTAAAGTAGATGGCAGACAGATGGTTGCCACCACTGTAGACAGACCATGATGAAGAAAGTGAAAAGCTTAAAGTAGACATTTCCCTGAAACATATAATCTGATATCTGGATTGCGTGAAGAGATATAATCAGCTATTCAGTCCATGTTTGACACATTTCTGAGTGGGCGAAAATATATCATTTTAATGGGCTGTACTGTGTAAAGTCTGTCTGAAAGAGCAGCAACTAACTGTATCCCTGTGACCTGTAGCCACAGGCTATATCACAGCTAGAGATTCGTGGGAAATCGGCCAGCTGAATAGTTGGACACAGGTCTTTCACAGCAGACAATGCAGGATTACACAAACTCAGCTCTCTGTGTCCAAAATGAACTGCTGACACATCGTAATCAAAGTTAATGCTGTTTTGTGCCCATCATTCACCGATTGGAAAGTCACTTAAATATTACAGTTTTCTTTAATGCTTGTTAACAAAAAATCCAATTCAGTTACACGGGATAGAAACAGCTGATTTCATTGTATTAGGTGATTAAAAAAATATGCCTTCTGTTGTATTTCATTTGGGAAAACATGTCACTTTGAGATAACTCAGTTATGTAACTTACCGGTGGCTGCCAGAGCAATGTAGGTGTGAACATGTCTACGTATGCTTTGAAGTTGGGGAGCTTGGACAAAGGGGAGAGCATGAAGAATTGGCTCCAGGAAGTCAGAGGGTACCACAGAGGCCAAGCACCAGTCTAACCTGGACACCACCCCCAGCTCCCAGTGCTGTAACACACACATTCCTCAAAACCAGTCCACCATCCAAATTTCACAGCAGGAACTTTCATTCGGTACCCTAACCCCTCAGTGAAGCAATGCTTAGTTTTTCCAAAACTGTGTACACATAAAAAGCTCTTTTGTCATGCATACCTAAATGCCTGAATAAAACAGAATGTGAAAAAGGAGACTTTCCCACTCTACAAGGATCTTCCTAAATTTCCTTGACAAAATCATGTACATCCCTATAAAGTCTTAAGGGAAAGTGTCTTTAGTTAGAATTGCAGGAATCTTCAATCTTGAAATTGTTTCTTTAGATGGAGAAGAATTCCCAAAAATATGTTGCACATTAAACCTGGGTAAGAAACAGACTAGAATTTAGGCCTAGTACTTGTATACCTCCACCAGTGAGTCAAATTGCAGTTTACATCTATATCTGTCCAGACTCATAAGTGGTGAAGACTTTAAAGGAATTTAGTAGGTGGGCACCAAAGGTCAGTGTCACCAATTCAGTATCTGACCAAATATGAAATAAGGTCATGAATTATACTTTATTAATCCCAAGGGGAAAGTATGTCTTCCCTTTGCTCCAAAGTTATAGCACTTAACACATTTTTCCTTGACCGCCAAATCCATTCATCCTTGAGTGCAAGTGAATGTTTTTAACGACATTTAAAGAAATTCAGTCAGAGCATTCTTGTGATATGACAAGAATGGAAGGTTACAGTGAACTTGCCCTTTTGATGGCTAAAATTTAATCAGTGTATCCAGTGTTTCTGAAACGTTTTCTGGCATGCTCCACTTTAAAAGCAGAAAAAGATTCTCGATATCCTGCTAGTTTAATCAATAATTAGCAATAAAAAAGGATCCAAGATTAATTTTACTGAAAGGTCAGCAAAGTAGCATCAGTCAATTTGTTTATTTTCCATATAGTGATTTCATTTAGCTCAGTTTCATTTCACATTTTCCCTGGTTATCCACAGCCTAACTACAGTGGCTCTGCTTCTTATGAATGAGGCCAACCTCCCAGTTTGAGAATCACTGCTTTGGTTTGAGTGAATATTTATGCCAAATTTAAAGATGTGTCCCCCATTTACGTTTCGAAGAGAAACCTTAAAAATCCAAATTGGAAGCTCATTTCAGTTAGAGGATTGCCTTGCTGCATCTGGCACAGGGTGCCTTAAATATGTGTAATGAAATCGGAAGATTGTCATCCCCATCCCACTGCGCAACATATACTGAGCAGTGTTAGAGATCTCAGGCACAGGTCAGGGCTTATCCAGTGGGAGAACAATCCATAACATGCTTCTAAAATCATGCCGCAACCCTTAAACCCCAAAGGATACACTGTCATGTCTTGATGCTAAAAAACACAGGACATCATAACAGGCAAGTGGTTTAAATGCTATGGCTGTTTGTACCTCTCTCCACACAGCATACACTCAATGGCCACTTTATTAGATACACCTAGCTATGACTGGGTTGGACCCCCTTTACCCTCCAGAACTGCCTTAAATTTTCATGGGATATATTTAACAAGGTGCTGGAAACATTCCTCAGAGATTATAGTCCATATTGACCTGACAGCATTACACAGCTGTGGCAGATTTGTCAGCTACACATCGATGATACAAATCTCTCATTTCACCACAAGCCAAAGATACTCTATTGGACTGAGATTTAGTAACTATGGAGACTATGGAACATATGGTATGGTGGACTCACTGCCATGTTCAAGAAACCAATTGGAGATGATTTGGGCTTTGTGACATGGCACACACTGTGGTCATAAAGGGATGGACATGGTCAGCAACAATACTGAGGTAGACTATGGTATTTAAACAATGCTTAATTGTACTAAGCGGCCCAAAGCATGCCAAGAAAATATCCCTCACACCATTACACCACAGCAGCCTAAACCATTGATACAAGGCAGGATGGTTCCATGCTTTCATGTTGTCAGTTTTATGTTTCATACCAAATTCTGACATTAACATTTGAATGTTGCAGTAGAAATCCAGACTCATCAAACCAGGAAATGTTGTGAAATGTGGCAACTGTAGCCCACTTTCCTGCTCATAGCTGATAGAAGTGAAGGAGGATCACCCCATCTGCTTCAAGGTTTGACGTGTTATGCTTTCAGAGACGCTTCTCTACATACATTGGTTGTATCAAGTTGGTATTTGAGTTACTGTTGTCTTCCTATCAGCTCAAAGTAGTCTGGCCACTCTGCTCTGACCTCTGACCCGTTTCTGAAGTACTCAGACCAGACCGTCTGGCACCAGTAATTCATGCTACATTTAAAGTCACTTAAATCACCTCTTAGCCATTCTGATGCTTAGTTTGAACTTCAGCAGGTCGTCTTGACCATGTCAACATGCCTAAATGCATTAAGTTGATGCCATATAATCAGTTAATGAGATATTTATATTAATGAGCAAATGAATCAGTGTATCAAATGAAGTGGCTGGTGAGTGTATGTACGCCTCATCTTTTATTTGCACCCTAAAGAGGTAAACATGTTTAGTAATTGTGATGAGAAGCATAAAAAGGACAAAGGATAACTAAAAAAAATTCATCTTATTTTGAGCTCTTTTATCTGGTTCATTATCTAGGAATTCCTCAAACTTATGTGACCACCTCCTGGGATGGAAACATTGTAAAAATGAAAGTTTTTTCCCCTATCAACCTTAAAATTACTTGTACATTTAGTTATGATTGTTATTAAATAAATAAAAGCTGGTGATCAGTGATGGCAGCTCTCTGTGCTGTTTTGGGGAAGACAAACAGAAATGAGGGATAATGCATTTACCAGGATGTCTGAGACTGAAATGGAGTTGTCCGTGTAGATGCAAAGCTTGCTGGCAGTCAGGGGGACTCTTTCTCTCATTTTGGAGGCCAGGAACATGCAGACGGCCCCTAACAGCTGCAGATTGGTCTTTTCAATGGCAAAATGGCTTAGGTAGCAGTTCAGGTAACACACTGCCTGTGGAAACACCTCCTCCTCACATTTCTGCTCCTCACACACCTGCACAACGGCAGTCTGGTTTATTTCAACTGGAATATGTGGAGAAAAAAAACGTTTATCATGAGACAGTCAGCCAAATCCTACACACCTGAAACATCCACACGACCAGGGTCCTCCTCATGTACGGCCGGACTTCTGTCTGCACCCCGCCGAAGGAGGTCAGTCGGCTGATCTCCTCCAAGGCCCGCAGGTTGTGGAGCACTCTGAGGTCGCTGGTCACAACGTGGTCGTTGCCCGCTCGGAGCACCACACCCCGCTCCATTTCACCTTCATTTTCTATCCTTGTATTACCTTTTACCTCGTCCATTTTCTCAGTGAGCCCCTCGACGCAGTTTAAAGAATTGGCATCAATAAACCGCTAAGCTAACGATAGCTCTGTTTACGACCTCCATTCATTCCCCTTTCAGTTCTCTGTGTAGCCTCTTACAAAGGGTCTCACCATATGAGAGACATGCCACATTTAAAAAAAAAATTTCACCTAAAATTTATCAAGAATATGAACTTAACGAGAGGACACTGAAACTTCTTTAAAATTAAACTAAACTTTATTTTAATCCCCAGTCAGTTTGGATAGATAAACAAGAATTACTGGAAATTCTTTTAACGTGTGATCAAGCGGAATAAGATTTCACCTGATTTACGTTGTTTGCCTTCTGTTCTTTACTATTTTCATGTGTATATGTGTGTGAGAGACATACACACATATAATGTATATACATATATATTATATTTGTTTTTCCCCTCTAAAATGCAACCCCAATTCCAAAAGGGTGGGATGCTGCTTAAAATATAAATAAAACACAATGCAATGATTTGCAAATCTCATAAACCAACGTTTTATTGACATGAGAATATAAAAAACATGTTGAATTTGATGGCAGAAACATGTCTCAAAAAAGCTGTGAGAGGGCCATGTTTATCACTGTGTAGCATCCCCTCTTCTGTCTGTAAACTTCTGGGAGAGCAGCTGCTAGCCCTTTGGGAGATGGATGTTGGCCCATTATTGTCTGATATAGGGTTCCAGTGGCTCAATATTCCTGGGTCTTCTTTGTTGGATTTTGTGTTTCATGATGTTCCCTGTAGTGTAGTGGTTTTGTCTTACAAGTGAAAGGTCCCTGGTTCAATTCCAGCTGGAGACACAACGGTTGGTCAGGAAGGGCATCTGGTGTAAAAACCTATGACAATTTACCAATGCAAATTAGTCTGCCGTGGCGACCCCTTGGGGAAACTACAAGGGAGCAGCCAAAGGTTTGAGCGACACTCCAAATGTTTTTTAGTTGGTCAAAGCTCTGGACTGAGGGTAGGCCAGTCTAGCACCTGGAATCTTCTACTATGAAGCCAAGCTGCTGTAATAGCTGCAGAATGCAGTTTAGCATTGTCTTGCAAGGCCTCCCCTGAAAGACATCATCTGGAGGAGAGCATATGTTTCTCTGAAACCTGTATATACACCTTTCAGCACTGATGGTGCCTTTCCAGATGCACAAGTTGCCAGTACCATAGGCACTAATGACCCCCCCATACGATCAGAAATGCAGGTTTTTGAACTGAGTGCTGATAACAAAAATGGATAATCCGTCTCCTCTCTATTCCAGAGGATGTAGTATCCATGATTCCCAAAAATAATATCACATTTTGATTTGTCTGACCACAAAGTTTTCCACTTTGCGTCAGTGCATTTTAAATGAGCTTTTGCCCAGAGAAGACAGTGGTGTTTCTGGATCATGTTCACATGTGGCTTCTTCTTTGTGTTACAGAGCTTTAACCTGCATTTGTAGATGACATGATAAACTGTCTTCAGTGATTTCTCAAAGTGTCAGCCCTTCCCCCCCGGGATTAATAAAGTATTCTGATTCTGAAACTTGAACACATGCAGTGATTTCCATGAGGGAATAATGCCTGTTTGCAATGCAGTGGCATGAGGGCCCGAAGCTCACCAGCATTCAGTATTGGTTTTCAGCCCTCTGTTGTGGGCAGAGATGTCTCCAGATCCTTTTAATGATATTAGTTACTGTAGATGATGGAATATTTAAAGTCTTTGCAATTTTAAATTGAGGAACATTATTCTGTAATGCAGTTTCTGGCAGATTGCTTAACCTCTGCCCACTTCTACTTATTAGAGACTGCCTCTCTAAGGTGCTCTTTTTTTACTCAATCACATTATTGGCCTGTTCCTTTTTTCAGTAATTTGCAACATGTTCCTTCAACTGTTTCTTTTTAGTACCACTTACTTTTACAGCCTTTTGTTGGCTTTGTGCCAGCTTTTTTGAGATGTGCTGCTCGTATCAAATTCAAAATGAACCAGGATTTTTCATGAAATAGTACAATGTCACCTTTTCAACATTTCATATGTTTTCTATGTTCTTTTGTGAATAAAATATTTGTTTATGAAATTTACAAATCATTGCATTCTGTTTTTAATGTATATTTTACACAGTGTCCTGACTTTTTGTTTTTTTCATATTTGTGATTTTTGGGGTGAACTATTGTTTTAACTTTGTAGGAACCCAAAGCTGTTGCCTTCTAAATACGAACTGTGTTGCCTGTCCTGCAATCAGATCAGGATTAAAGACATACAGTCGTGAAAAATTCTAAGGTTTACATATTAGAACATAATTTTAAAAATCTGGTCCTCAGAAGTTCTTAAAACTAGGTAAATAAAACACATAACATATTACACCGAGTCAGTGTTTATTTAACAAAAACTGAGTCAAAATGCAGAAACAGTGTGTAAAAAGTTAAATACACCTTTAATACTTACATAAGAATTAAAAAGATAAGTAGCAACCAGGTGTTGCTAATCAAATGCACTTGATTAATTGATCATCTGCAAGTTTGACTTTGGTTTGACTGCCTCTGTAAAAATGTTGGTATAACTTCTGGCATTTTGCTGTTCTGAAGCATTCAGGTGTGTATTAACACGGTGCCAAGGGTCAAAGACATCCGCAATGATCTTAGAAAAGCTACTGTTGTTGTCCATTGGTCTAGGAAGTGTTATAAGGCCATTTCCAAACAACTTGAAGACTTGTCATTTTACTGTGAGAAAGATTATTCACAAGTTGAAAACATTTAAGATAGTTGTCAGTCTTGCCAGGAATGGATGTCCCAGCAAATTCACTTTAAGATCCAACTGTACATTGCTCAGAGAAACTGAAAAAAAAATGCCAGAAGCTACATGTCTGACTCTACAGGCCTCAGTCCATAACCGTGTAACTAGGAAAAGACTGAGCAAGTCTGGCTTGTTTGGAAGGGTTGCCATGAGAAAGCCTCTTCTCTCTAAAAGAACCTGGTAGTACAGCTCAGCTTTGCAAAATTGTATCTGAACAAACTACAGGACTTCTGGAGCATTGTCCTTTGGACAGATGAGACCAAAGTGGAGATGTGTGGCTACAATGCACAAGGCCACGTCTGGTGAAAACACACAGCATATCAGCACAAACACCAACTGTCAAGCACACTGGGTCATGTTTTAAGCTTGTTTTGCAAACACAGGACCTGGGCATCTTGCAGTCATTAAGTCAATCATGAGCTCCTCTGTATACCAAAGTATTACAGAGTCAAATGTGAGGCCAACTGTCCAACCGCTAAAGCCTAGCTCAAATTGGATCATGCAATAGGGTGATGATATGGCAGAATGGCTGAAAAAGAATAGTCAAGGTGCTGCAATGGCCCAGTCAAATTAAAGACCTAAAATCAATTGAAGTCCTGTGGTGTGACCTATAATTTTAGTTGTGTACACATACAGTGACAATAAAGTAACATTGAACTTTGAATAGAGCTTTGCGTAAGGACATGCCTGCACAACTCAATAAACTGAAGTGACATAAAGAAGAGTGGGTAAAAAATCCTCCACAATGATGAGAGACTGATAAAAGTCATACAGAAAACTACTGGTTCATGTTTTTGCATCTAAAAGTGGTTCAATAACTTATTGAATGATGGGATGCGCTTAGTTTTTCATGCACAGCTTCTTTATTCATTTTTTGTTAAATGAAAGTGTGACATGTCATTACGCTGTTGTTCATCTGAGGTTATATAATTTTAAGACCTGCTAAGGGCCAGATGAATTTTTTTTTATGTCTTTATAAGTAACAAGCCATAAAGAATGGTTGAAAGAGGTTGTACTTTCTTTTTCACATGACTATGTATAAATATGCTCCATGTGTGGTCCATAAACTAAACTGAGGAGTTGTAAAACTTCCTGAAGATAAAGCAGATTATTTACTAATGATGCAACACTCACATTAGCTCATATTATAGCTTAGTGGTACAAATGTGTTAAATTATTTGTAACTAATCAAAATTTCCAAAACCAGTGACAGTGGATAGCCCTGTGGGGTTGGGGGCAGTTGTCCATTTGGCCATCCAACATACTCACCATATTACAACTCAAAAATAAATTTGAACTCTCTTTTACCGTCTCTTGTGTTGCTTTAACAAATATGAGGAGGACAATGATGGCCAACTTTGAAGGATTAAATTTTTAATACAACTTTTTTGCTTCAAAACAACAAAGTTGCTCTTATTTAGATGAACACAAAAAACAGTCTCTGTATTCAGATGTGACTACTGCTTGGCATCCACAGGGAAAAAGCTTGAGAATCACGATACATAATTACATTAGCAACATCTCTAGTGATGTGTATTTTTTAATGTGCAAACCCATCAAGCCTCCAAGACACTGATCTTTGTAACTGTCCTTTTCTAGGGCAATAAGAATTTTGATTATTCAAGATTCTTTGAAAATGTTAACTAGGAAGAAGACCAGACTGAATCAGTCCATTTCAACTGTAACAGGGAGCCCAATTTCAACATCCCTTGACTCTGAGTTCTGCAGCTCCCTGCGGATCTCTGCAGAGATCTGTGGGTGCATTTGTATCTTGAGCAGCTCCAGCAGTGCCGTCTTCTGTTCAGAGGCCAGGTCAGCCTTGTAGCGTTGAGCTAGGGTGAGTAAACTCTGATGCCACAGCACAGGAAGCTCACGTTTTTCATTACGAAAGGACAGGAAGTGCGCCACCAAGGCATCCAGGACACGGAAAGGCAGGGCGTATTTCTTGTCAAGCAAGAGGCGCAGGAAAATGCTGTTGGCACCATTATACTCCATCTCTGCCAACTTAAGCATCGCAGCGCTGAAAGACAAGAAGGATTGTGCATGTTATATAACCTTGAACTTGATATAACTTGCTTGCATCACACAGGATAAGGCTTTCAAGGCCAGCTGGCTGTATCCTTCAAATGAGAAGATGCTGACATCTGTGTGCGAGTGTGTGTCAGTGAGAGGAAGCCTCACCTGGAGTGCAGTACTGGGATTGAGCATTTTGTAAGTATACTCCCAATGATGATGGCTTCCCTGAGAGTGCATGTCCCAGATTCACACAGAGGAATCAGTATACCTGTGTGACAGTGGAGGCATGGAGTTGTTAAAAGCAACAGGTCATCAGAGGACAAATTTTAAAAAGACAGAAATAAAACAGCAGAAGAAGATGAATGAATGAATGAGATGAAGAAATAAAACAGACTTAATTAAACTTTCTTCTGTAATGTCCTTATTCTGATGAGTTGAGAATGACCATATTTAATGAGCTATACGTCTGACAAAATAAGTTTGCCGATTTTATTCCCAAAGCTTGGAAAAGATATAAGGTCGTATTATTTCTTTAGTATTATACGTTTTGTTGCTACCCTGGCTGTGGTTATATGTTATAGGTGTCTTGTAAGCTTGTTAGGGCTTTGCATAATGTATTAATAAATGACACAATAATAACTTTTAATCAATCAATCAATCAATCAATCAATAATCAAATGGGAAAAAACTGAATCAGTAAACTACTTTTTGTTGCTAGCAAACAGATTCAGTCATACAGGTTCAATAGGTGCACTATTAAAAGTGTTACTGAATGTGGATCTTTTTAGGGTTAAACTACTTTCCCTATGACTGTATATGAAAGAATAAGTTCTTTTGCAATGTAATAAAAGTTATTACAACTTGACTCCTTAATATCCCTCTAAAAAATGTAAATGTGTGTATCTGGAATGAGGTTATATGTTGGATTTGTTTTGTTTATTTGTTGCTGGCAGGATTATGCAAAAAATGTTCTTCAGCATCATGAAATAGGGCAAAATTTGGCATTATGCATCATATTTCACCTTTAAAAAATTTTTAAAAATGCAGATATCATCTTAACAAGAAAATTTTGCAAACTGATCCAGATCTGGGTATCGCTCTGGATCCTGGGATTCAAATTACACAAATTGAGGTGATACACATAAGAAGCAATAGGAAAGTAACTAATCGGAGTAGAGGCTTGTAGCCAATACCAACTCATTGCTAAGACAAAATAGATTCAGTAAAGTTTAATGAATATAGTGAAAGGGTATCTGATTCAGAAAAGTGCCACTATTACCAGATTTTCATGTCTGTTGAATAATTCTTGAATTAACTAATATTAATGTGATACCAAGTTCTGTGCTGTTGTTATCAGTCAATATTTTGCCTGTAAATTAAATGCAGTAGTCATGAGAGAGTAATGGAAATGCTGACCTCTACTTGCAAATTAGAGCCCTCACTCATGCTCCTTCGGGTATAAAGTGTATTTGTGAGCAACACTGCCACATAGTGGTGTTGTCTCACATTACTTTTTGTCAGAATATAGGTCATGAGATGTTTGGGGAAAACAGTCCCATCAAACTAGGACAATTTGTGAACACAACACCGACAGGATTAAAGAAAAAGATTCTCAGCGATCATTTCTGGATGTATAAAAGATGGTCTGACCCAATTAGATTTGAGTGTGTTAATTACTTTCTTCCAGAACCAATGGTGTTATTTACCCTGTGGACACTGCCTAATCCTCTGTCAGGGTCCTCAGAATAAAATTTCTAAATTTAGTGCTGAAATTGGAAACGTGACATGTCCCAGAAAGCTTATGTTTTCTGCTATGCGACAAGCTGCCAAATCCTTAATCATTTACCCACTTCCTCATCCAAGGGTTACATGTAACTGGATCATCGCCCAGCATTCACTGCGCATTTAATAAAACAATTCCTAGCTATGCCTAACATGGTGGATATGGTTTACAGGCCTGAAAGACACACAGTTTGAGGCAAAGCCAAATATACAAGTGAAAAGGAGCAAATACAGCCATGGACAAATATTAATAAAAATGAACCTCTTTCTTTTATTTCCATGATCTTGAGGAGGGGGGACAACTGTGGCCAATGCAAAAGTTTGGACACCTACCTATGTCAGTACTTAGTAACTGACCTTTGGCTCAAATCACAGCTTTTAAATGCTTTTTGTAACCAGAAAATTCTTTCTAACACTAATTTGTGAATTTTTACTTTACTTTGGGTTTTTCTTGAGATAGTGATCCAAAGTAGACTTCAAAACCCACCATGAACTGTTTAGTTGTAGAAGTCTCTTTTCAATTTCACTTTCTCGACTGAATGCTAAGTCTGACTTATAAAGATGTTGCCTAACATATTTCGGACAATGACAGGTTACAGGTATATTTTCCCCCAGTGACTTCTTGTGCATTAACACTGCACAGTGAAACAGTACCACAGCTCCCTCCAGTTAAGACCTTCCAGCAGCTGCTTTGCAGTCATATGGGTGTTTTGCTTTCTGCCCTGTAGATGTGCAAATGTTATGTAGATATTCTCTTGCTCTTTTAGCTCTTGCCTTAATTTCCACAGGTGCTCCTTGCTCCCATTTCTTTAAAACCATTTCAGAACTTGCAAGCTGGAACTGCTTTGATATCTTAACCTGCTTTGAAAGCAGCTTTTCACTGCTAGGTTTTATTGTTATTTTCAGATGCTATTTGTTGTGAGATTATGAAGCAGTGACACTTTGTTTTGCTTTTACAGAAAAACTATTAAAAGTTAAAAAAGAAAGCAGCTTTTAACTTAGGGAAGCACATGACTGAGTGTTACCATAAGGTTTGAAGAGTTGAGAATTTATTGAACTTATCACAAGATAACGACGATGACTCAACCTGCCTTACATCATATGCTTTATCAAGGCAATTAAGGCCAAATGAATAAATGAAACTCAAGCATACTGCAGTTAGAAAGGTGACAAAAATGTTTTTATGTCACAATCATTTATTTTATCCATGTTTTCATTTGAGTGGTAATTTAATTTAAGAAGCACCCATGATGATAAAAAGGGACCTCTTTCATTCACCAGATAGTTAGGTTCATAAGTATTTGGGTGATGACAATTTTTGTAATTTAGCCTCTGTACACCACCACAGTGGATTTTAAATCAAACAATTAAGATGTGACTGAAGTTCAGAATTTCAGCTTTAACTTAAGGGGTTTAATGCAAGTATGGTATCAGCTGCTTTGGATTTACAGCCATTTTTATACAGTCCCCCATTTTCAGATGCTCACAAGTAACTGGGCAACTGACTAGTTTCATAATGTTCCCATCATCTAGCTAAGTCAAGAAAGCAAGGAGGTAGGTGCATCACTGCCAGAGTCTACAATCAGGAGAATGAAAATACAAAGGCGCAAACCACTTGCTATACTCAAGAACAGAAAGGCCAGTTTAGACTTAGCCAGAAAACAACTAAAAGAGCCTGCCCAGTTCTGGAAAAAATATTTAGATGGATGAAACCAAGATTAAATTATACCAGAATGTTTGGAAGACAAAAGTCTGAAGAAGGAAAGGAACAGTTCATAATCTGAAGCATATCACATCATCGGTCAAACATGGTAGAGGCAATGTTCTGGCATGGTCATGTACAACTGTCAGTGGAACTGGGTCACTAGTGTATACTGATGATATGGCTGATAAAAGTAGCAGGATAAATTCTAAACTATACAGGGCTACACTCTCTGCTCAGATCCAACCAAATGCAGCAAAACTGATTGGATGGTGTTTCACAGTGCAAATGGACAAAGCACACTGCAAAAGCAACCCAAGCATTTCTCAAGGCAAAGAAATGGGATATTCTTCAATGGCCAAGTCAGTCAATTGATGTCAACCTAGTAGAACAGCTTTTCAGTTACTGAAGACAAAACTAAAGTCAGTGAGGCTCACAAATAAGTAGCAACTGAAGGCAGCAAGGCCTGGAAGAGCATCTCAAGGGAGTAACATTGTCCAAATACTTATTGACCTAACTACATTTTTAAGATGATTATACTATTTCATTTGCTACTGGCTCTTCCATTCACCTGATGACTATGAACATACAGTCCACTTCTGAATAATTTCAGAACTCTCTCAGATATAAACTTGCTCAAAACTCTGATAAAATAAAGCACATGCTACTTCACTTGGTCACATCAAAGTATCCAGTTTATGGCCCACATTCAAATTATTCATATTAACAAAACTGAAATTAACTAGACTAAATTTTTAGTCAAACACCTCACAAAAAACTGAAGGTATTTTTTTACAAAAATAAATCAAATGTTTCTCCTCCTAATCATAAGATCATTGTACAATCTAAAATTTTGTTCTCAAAGCCTCTTTTTTCTGTGTGTTACTCTGTGTTTTATCACAGCTGGTGGGGTGGTCCTCCTTAAAGGAAGGAAGTAGCACTGCATGTTTACTTGTAATACTCTGCTTTTAAAATTGCCCAAGTTCCTCTGTTTCCTTGTTACAGTAAATACAATACTTACAACATACACTAACTGGACGTTTAAAAATTAGCTTCACTTCTGATTCACAGGGAACTTGGAAAAATTGTGTTTAAATATTTTGCTGCCTACAAACAGAATGAGTTACAAAAATAAGAAGCTGCATTCTCATATTTTATTCGATGATTTTAAGCGATTGTATAAATGTAATTACTTCTGCACATGCTTTTACTTAAGTCTGAAAATCTATTTCTTTGTATTACAGTATGTGTCTCAGTTTAATGCCATTCTACAAAAAGAGATCCCAATGTCAGTGAGACTATGTGTTTAAATAAAAGATTTAATAATACTAAGTAGATTAACAACAAATCTTCTTAATTTAATCTTTAAAAAGGAGACATATAGCCTTTTAAATGAACATAAGTCAGCTGATTCCATTCTTCAAAAAGAGATCCCAATGTCAGTGAGATGACATGTTTAAATAAAAGATTTAATACTGATCAGATTAACACAAACCAGCTGAACTAAATCTTACAAAAGAAAAGATACAAACTTTAAGATGAACACAAGTCATAGCCTCACCTTTAAACCATGCTCCTGGTTTGAACAGGGCCTTCTTCAGGGCACTGTAAAGATGAAAATTGAGTCTCTTGTATTCTGCGATATCATCCCGTACTCGAGGCAGCAGCACTAAGTTGTAAAATCTCTGGGCCATTCGCTCTTTCAGATTGGATGAGAATATTCTTTTGAAAAAAAAAACCCAAAAAAAAACAAGGAAAAATATTTTATTTTATCAAGTTAAAATATCAGCAGAGACTTGGAATAACTATCAGGATAAAAATTAACAATCGCAAACCACATTAACTTAAAATGTACCTTGTTGCCTGGTACATGGCAGCCGCAGTCCAGGTCTCAGGCTCAGTTAAATACAAAACCTGCTCCCAGTTTGAAAGCGCTGGTATTATTTTAAAAGCCTTTGGCAGTTTGCCACTGCGATATTTTGACAGAACCTGAGGGACAAGAGGAGAAATGACAATTATAATCACTCCAAAATCTCCCACTGCTGTTCAGCTGAGCTGATATCAGGCAATGGTGGGATTTCAAATCATTATGATACTAGTCAAATTAATAAGTGAAGACCTGGGCCAGCTTTTGTATTTGTTATGTTGTTTATGCCTTTAATTTGCTCATGTGCAGTGCTGTTGAAGAAAAATTACCTTACTGACACCTCTGTACACTTCTGTTATTCTTGGGTCCAGTTGTGGCATTGGGCACCCTGAAACCTCCGACATCACGGTTCCCACCTCTGTCTGTTTCTCCGTGATCTTCTCCATGATAATGTCAGCTAAGGTCCGTCTGTAAGAACCACAAAGATTTTAAAAAATGCAGCTAATTATTTAAAGAAACTGAGCTCAAGAGTGCACGTGTCAAGATTAAGTCATTACGATGCTGTATCTTGCCTCATTGGTGGGTTTTTGTTCATGAACATCTCAATGGCCTTCTCATCATCAGGGTCAACAATGATTTCAGTGTCACATTCATTATCGCTGGGTTCTGCTGCTCCCAGCGCCGGCCATTCTTCATCTGAGTCTGCATCCTGAGAGTCAGGCCCTAAAATATGATTACAAGACAAAGCCCACTCGTTAGAAAGTCACAATGAACTGTTTTGGATGTAAATTTTATAATTGCAAGAAAAGGTTTAACTCTAAAAAAAGAGATTCAACATGTGTACTTAGACATATAATAATGTATAAAAGCTTTGAGCCAGCCCTCATTTCTTTACATTTTGCTAGGAAAACAGGAATGATTTATTGAAACATGTACAAACATGAATGGAAATACAGGACATAAGGCAAAAACAGAGTTTGTATAATTCTAATAATCTTAAAAGTCAATACTCAGTATGACCACATTTATTCTTCAATGCAGTCTGGACTCTTGGGCAAGCTTGGTCCTCATTTCTTTAAGCAGTCTTCAGGAACAGTCCTACAGGATTCTTGAAGAACATTCCAAAGCTCTTCTTTGGATGTTTACTACCTTTTGCTCTGTTCTGTGTCACAATAATCCCACACTGCTTCAATAATGTTGAGATCCAGGCTGTGGGGAGGCCAATCCATGAATGATAACATTTCACTGTGTGTTTTTATCCAGGCAAGCTTTTACTACCACTGGCAGTGTGTTTGAGATCATTGCCATGCTGAAAAATGAAGCTACTGCCAATTAGATGCTTTCCAGATAATAATGCATGGTGGCTCAAACTCTGACAGGTACTTTTCCTGTGTTCATACTTCCATCAAATTTGACAAGATGCCCAACACCACTGGCTGAAATGCAGTCCCAGAGCATAACATAGCCTCCACAGTGTTTTACAGATGGATGTAGACACTCGCTGTAGTACCTCTCTCTTGATCTCCTCCAAATATATAAATGATGAACTGAACCAAAGATTTCCAATTTGGATTCACTGTTACTGATTTCCAGTCCAGCTCTAATTTGGTATACCTCAGCCTTTCCTCCAAGTTTCCCTTACTTAAAAATGGCTTCTTGACAGCCAGCCTTCCACTAAGATCATTTCTGATGAGGCTTTAACAAATAGTAGATGGATCAACTAAGGGGCTAGATACATCTCTCGGGTCCTGTGTCAGGCTTTTGCTGTTTTTTTTCCCGTTTCTTAAGGACCTGAATTTCAGATGCTATTCATCTTCTGTAGAACATTTCTTAGGCCTGCCATTTCTTCTTTTGTCCTCCACTTGTCCAGTTACCTCAAATTTATTAAGGACATATTGCACACCAAGAAGGGATACGCCAAGTGTTCAGATAACAGCTCTTTGGGAATAAATTTGTTGGTTCAAAAATACAACTATATGCTTCTCAAACTGTTATCTTTTATATTTTTCACAGATTACATGAAATAAATGGGAACAAATGTTGTGCCTGCTAGTAAAAAAGTGGCTAAAGAGATCATTTATAACTATAACTATGCCTTAATGATTCATAAGTCAGGTTTAACTGGATTAACAAACAAAAACAAACACTCCTCTGAAAATGGTCAGGTTCAAGGACTGGACTGAAAATGAGTGAAAAAGCAGCCAATGTCCAAAGAAAAAACTTTAAAAGACCTTCAGAAAACCTGGAGAACAACCGCTCAAGCCCACTTTAAAAATTTCAAAAACTTCTGGCTCCTTGGAAGCAGAATATGAAGGAACAAGGGGTGGCTCAAGACTTTTTACTGTATTTGTCAGAAAACCTCCTGTCCTTTGTTTTAATATTGTAATTTATTTGTTTTGCGGTTAAAAAGATCCAGTTTCCTTCAACAAGCCATGTACTAAAATCTTAAAAATACTGCATGATGAATGCTAATCTTCCACAACTAAAACATACTCACAATTTTATTTTCTATCATCTGATAGGCATTTTCATACGAAATAATACAAAATCAGTTAATTTTTCGAGTGCTGCAACCTGATGTTGCTTCCAGCTGATGCCACTGTGATATTTTCACTCAACTCAGAAATCAATGTCACCCCACAGTCTCTCCCACCATCAACACATCCAGTTTTTCTTCGCATTCCTCTTATATGTTCATGCACGCAGATGTCAATAAAGTTTCAGTCTTGGTATGTCAGCATGTAGCTAGCTATACAAAATGCAATTTTTCAGTTTAACAATTTAACAAATATCAAGAAACTGACTGCTTCTGTACAGTTTGACTCTGAATTTCTCTGCGAGCTGAATGTAAAGTTGTGGTATTTTCCCAGGGAAGAAAAAAGTGTAACAGGTTCACTCTGAGAGATGGAGAGTGATGTGAGAAAAAGAGGACAGAGGAGGGGGATGAGTGATTATTTTCAAAGGTAAAAACTGCTCAGCCAAGTGACATTTGATAAACTGGAACTTTAAAGCTAACTTATAATGTTCTAATTCTTGTTAGAGTTTTGCAATCAGACACTGGATCTGTTTATGTGTTGCTCAAGTTATCTGGCTATCATGTAAAGAAATGTCTTAAAAAAAAACTGATTTGTCATCATCATCATCATCTTCTTCTTTTGGCTGCTCCCTTTAGGGGGTCACCACAGAGGATCAGCTGCCTCCATCTCATCCTATTCCTTGCATCTTCTTCTGTCACACCAACCCTCTGCATATTCTCCTTTACTGCATCAGTGAACCTTCTTTTTGGGTTCCTCTTTTTCACCTGCCTAGCAGCTCCATTTTCAACATCCTTTGCCACTGTCCCTCCTCTACACATGTCCAAACCACATCAACCTTGCCTCTCTTACTTTATCTCCAAACTTCTCAATCTGAGCTGTCCCTGTGATGTACTCGTTTCTAATCCTGTCCATCCTGGTCACTCCCGGTGAAACTCTCAGCAGCTTCAACTCTGCCATCTCCCATTTTGAATTATTAAAAAATATGTGTTCTCTGACAATACTTGGTATTTTATTGCATTATAGTGCTGGCCAAACTGGTTAGTTTGCACTACTGTGGTTCAATAAACCTTCAATAAGATCTAAACGCACTTCACCTTTGGTCTTCAATATGGCTGGGTATTTATGTTGGGAAATATACAGCTCTTCCGCTAGACAAATGAACAATCCACAATGTATTTAATCTGAATGTTACAGAGCTGGAAACTGTAAATGAAATGAAAGACCATGGTACCACAGCTGTTCTCGTATTCATCTTCTGATCTCACACACAAATGTTTTCAGTGCACAGCAAAAACAGATGAATTGGCCTTGCTGTTCCA
>VUQH01070590.1:0-13573 GCA_015106775.1 Etroplus canarensis | reverse complement strand
GTTTGGAGACGGTGGCACTGACAAAAAGACAGGAGATGGAGCTGGAGGTGGCAGAGCTGAAGATGTTGAGATTTCCCCTGGGAGTGACCAGGATGGACAGGATTAGAAATGAGTACATTAGAGGGACAGCTCATGTTGAGAAGTTTGGAGACAAAGTCAGAGAGGCAAGGCTGAGATGGTTTGGACATGTCCAGAGGAGGGACAGTGGACATATTGGACAAAGGATGTTAAAAATGGAGCTGCCAGCCAGGAGGAGAAGAGGAAGACCACAGAGAAGATTCATGGATGTAGTGAAGGAGGCCATGCAGAGGGTTGGTGTGAGGGAAGAGGATGCAAGGGATAGGGTGAGATGGAGGCAGATGATCCGCTGTGGCGACCCCTAACGGGGGCAGCCGAAAGAAGAAGAAGAAGATGCCTGGAAAATGGATATACAAGAAAATATTGATGAGTTGGATTGGAGTGATGCTTATTTAAAAGTGCAAAAACAAACAATAAACACAAGATTTCAATTACTTCAATATAAGTGGTTGATGAGAATGTACACAACACCTGTCAAACTCCATTGTATGTCTGCTAATATTCCAGATGTGTACACCAAATGTTTGACTGAGAAAGGAACTTTGTTCCATTGCTTATGGGAATATGCAAAGCTCGAAAACTTCTGGAAAGATGTCATACAATGTCTGTCAGAAATGTTCAATGTCAAAGTCCCTTTAAATGCTAACCTATGTGTGCTTGGAATATACCCAAATAGCTTTCTACAAACACAGAAACAGTATACAGTTTTGGACTTTGGACTTCTACAAGCCAGGAGAGCTATTGCACTATGCTGGAGTATGGACGCTCCTACAATGAGGATGTGGATGAAGGAGCTTTCTGATTGTATTGGACTGGAAGGATTAACATTGCCAAGGGCGAATGAAAAGACTTTGTCAAACTCTGGGAACAATATATGAATATCATGATAGATGAAAGTGCAGCATTTTTTAAATTCAATTTCATTATGTTTATTCAAATTGAAAAATGGTGCAAGAGTATGTAGTATGTGTGTCTGTGTAATGTAAGTGTAAATGTTGTTTGTTTGTAAAAATGTTTTGAAAATGACAATAAACATACTCTGAAAAAAAAAGTAATTAATGCCAGAGGTGGCAGATGTACTTCTGGCTGAGTCCCAAGTAGAGGAAATTACAATAGTATAAATATGACAAGATGAAAGAAGAGGAATTAACATTTTCAGTGTTTCTTGGTTGGAAAAAGCATTACTATACAACCTTGATGACTTATGTCAAAACAAAGCTCAGAGTCAATAATCACACTCAGATTGTGGGTGGAGTTCTTGATGTTGGAGGACAGGTTTCTGAAATTTTGTTCCAAGTTCTTGCTAAGGTTTAGGGGTCATATAAAAGGATCATGGACTTGGAATGACTGAGCGCAAGGAAGTTTTGAAGAACAGAGACAAGCCATAAGATCTGCAACTGTATCACTAGTTTAACATATGGTTGTGTAGCAACAATTAACACTATATTTATGGACCATCTAACTCAAAAAAGCATATAGACAGAGATCAGCAGCACCAAGAATTGACCCCTGAGGAATATCACATGAGAGTGAGGTTAAGGATGAGAATTCTAACATTAAAACAGAAAAGGATCTGTCTGATAAGCAGGAAGCCAAGTAAGAACTGTGTTCAACATACGAACACAACACTAAAACCACTTTTTCAAGATATCATGGTCAACTGTATCAAATGCAGAACTCAGATCCAAAAGAATTAGAACAGATCCCAGAGATAGAATCTTAGTTTTTCATCTTGTTCAGAACAGTTTCTTTATTATGATGGACTAGAAAACCTGAATGATATTTCCTAAAAATGTTACTGCTGTTCACGTGCAAGATTGTTGTCAGACATGCAGCCCAGGAAAAAATACTTGTGTTTTATCAAAAAGAACTACACTGTCTGCAGTACCTACATACTAGTTTATCTATTACTAATGTAGTGTATGTATTACTATATGCATTCCTATATGCATTCCTATTCAGTCTACTTCAGCAAACGCAAGCATGGGGAAAACTGCTGACTTCACAGTTGTCAATATGACAATTATCCACACCCTCCACAAGAACGGTAAGCCACAGAAGGTCATTGCTGAGAAGGCTTACTATTCACAGGGTGTTGTATCAAAGCATATTGATGGAAGGGAAAAATGTGGGAGGAAGAGGTGCACAAACAGCAAGGATGACCACAGCCTTGAAAGGACTGCCAAGAAAAGACAATTCAAGAACTTGGTAGAGCTTCACAAGGAGTGGAATGAGGCTGGTGTCAGTGCATCAAGTCATCAAGTCACCACACAGCGACGTCCTCAGGAAAGGAGCTACAACTGTGACATCCCTAACTCTTGACCCAGAGACAAAGTCAGAAGTGTCTTACCTGGGCTAAGGCGAAAAGGAACTAGACTGCTGCTCAGTGGTCCAAAAACCTCTTTTCATATCAAGGTAACTTTTGCATTTCATTTGGAAAGCAAGATCCTAGAGTATGGAGGATGAGTGGCGAGGCCCAGGATAAAAGGTGTTTGAAGTTCACTGTCCTCAGTCTGTGATAATTTGGGATGCCATGTCATCTGCAGGTATTGGTGGTGGTTGGTCTTCTTTGCTTTATCAAGTCCAATGTCAATGCCGTAACTAGCAGGAGATTTTAGAGCACTTCATGCTTGCGTCTCCTGATAAGCTTTCCAGAGATGCTGATTTCCTGTTTCAGCCAGATCATGCACCTGCCCACAGTGCCAAAACTACTACCAAATGGTTTGGTGACTATTTTATTACTGTGCTTGACTGGACAGCCAATTGACCTGACCTGAACCCCACAGAAAACCTGTGCGGTATAGTCAAAAGGAAGATCAGAAACACCCAATAAAGAGGCTGCTATCAAAGCAACCAAGGCTTCAATAACACATCAGCAGTGCCACAAGCTGATCGCCTCCATGCCACACCACACTGATACAGTAATTCATGGTAAAGAAGCTCCAACCAAGTACTGAGTGTATAAATGAACATTCTTTTCAGAAGTAAGTTAGACATTTCTGTATGGTAAATCTTTTTTGGATCGATCTCAGGAAATACTCTAATAATCTCTTATACTGGATTTCTTATTTTCAAAAGTTATAAGCCATAATAATAAAAATAAAAGCAAAAGAGGCTTGGCTTATTACTTTGCATTTACCTTTACCATTTTGAATTAAATTAATGGGGAAAAAACTAACCTATCCCCCATATTCAGTTTTGTTTTGTTTTGTTTTTTTTGTTGCACTAGTGCAACAATATAGCTTGCTTTACCAATCAGCTCACTGCTGCAACTGTTCCATAAATCCATCCCTTTAACAGAAACACGATTTTCAGGTTTTTCTGGCTTCTGGTGGCACTTCTGGCTGAATTAAACACACAAATACATCAAAGAAAACTTTCCGAGGTCATTTATCTTTTGTTACATGTTGCGCATTATTCACGGTCAGATGTGCTGCAGCCAAACGTGGCACTTAAGGTAAACCAAACACTGATTAGCGCATCAGAGAACTGGTTAGTGAGTTTAAGTTCCTTCAGCTGGTTTGTTTTTGTTGTCTGTTAGCTTCTGTGCTAAGGAAGTAGTTAGCTATTAATCTAACAGATTATTATCATTATATTATCATTTTACCCTGAAGAAAATATCAAAGGTTTTATTAGACTCGACATACCTTCTCAGTTTCCATAGTTTGTCCTAATGAAACGTTGACATTAGTCAAATATAGCGACAAATCTGCCATCTCACCCGCTCCTCCCACCTCACTGTAACGTTTCTGGTAGCTACACTTCCTGTTGTCAACAAAAAATAAAAGCTGCTGTTCCTGTTTGACTGCTTCATAATAAAAGCCGTCTCTTTACTTAAATCAGCTTAGAGGCGAGTTAGCAGGTTTGCTGCCCTGCTGCCACGCATGCAAATAAAGAGGAAATGAAATGCCTAGAAATTGGCTGGTGCCTCCACCTTAGATCTGTTCCTGTACGACCTTGAGCTTTTTCCCCCATGATCTCCTAAATGTCATCAGAACCAGCAAATCCTTCTGTCACAAATCACCCCTGACACTCTCTACCCACTCCACTCTCCCTGCACTCTCTTCTTCACCTCTTGTGCTCTATCCACGACTTTGGATCATTGACCCACGATATTTAAACTCATCCACCTTCACTACCTCTACTCCTTGCATCTTCACCATTCCACCTGCCTCCCTCTCATTCACACACGTACTCTGTCTTGTTTCTACTGACTTTCATTCCTCTTCTCTCCAGTGTATACCTCCACCTCTCCAGGCTCTCTTCCACTCACTCCCTACTCTCACTACAGATCACAATATCGTGCACAAACATCATAGTCCACGGATACTCCTGCCTATCCTCATCTGTCAACCTGTCCATCTCCATTTTTAACTCTCACCACTGTCTCACTGTCCTCATGTCCTGCACCACCCTCACATACTTCACTACCACTCCCGACTTTCTCATACAATCCCACAGTTCCTGTCTTGCCACCCAGTCATATGTTTTCTCTAAATCCACAGACACAGGACAATCCCTGCATAAATATAGATCACCCTAAATATTACACAAGACAATAGAACATTTCCGTTTAATATCATATATTCAAAAAATGTGTACATTTACAGCAGTGTAGAACGTTTTGAATGAGCTTTATTTTGAAAGTAAGAACCGGAAGCTGTGTTTGCCCTGCAGTTAGCTTGAACCTCCGATGGTGTTTTGGTCCAGTTGGCTTCTGCTCACTCACCAAAATGACAGCTAGGAAGGCTGGTTCACGACTAGAGACCGAGATAGAGCGATGCCGCTCGGAGGCCCAGTGGGACAAGATACCGGAGCTAGTGCGGCAGCTATCGGCTAAGCTGATCTCAAACGGTAGGAAGTGTGGCGGGTTCCTCCGCTGTTCGTTCATTCAGTGTACGCGGCCTCCTCCCCGGCCTCAGTCCTCGGTGCTTCCTGACACGGGCAGCTGATGCTGGGAGTTCTCAACTCTGCTTATAGCCGGTTGCCTCACTAGGATTCAAGAAAGACATATAAGACAAAAGACTCTTTCACTCTGGAGAGGTTTGCGTTTAAAAATATGAGCAGTTTGATCTGTTGAGAGTGAGAGCATGTCCTCACGGAATTCCATTCAGAAACCTGTCAGTTTAGCTTGTATGGCAAACCAGTAAGGTTTCACTAAGTATACTCCAACAGACACGGGTGTATTAAAATAATAGATTTTATTGACATTTATTTACTTGTTTATTTCCCCTTTTCAGATCACTGTTCCTTTACCACCAGATTAACTGAGTTTGCTCGCTGTGGACATGCATAGTTGAGATTTTACTGGATTAAAATCACTTCTATCGGATTTGTATTTCTGCCGAATTTTCCAGAAGGTTGTGCTTCTCAGTTATGCCCCTTAACATTGAATCCCTGAAGTCCATAAACGTGCTGAAACCACTAAACGTTAAAATTTGGTAGTTTTTCAAACGGAGTATGGTTGAGTAAGATGGTAGCTGTCAAACCCGTTTCAGAGGGGGGCCAGTAAATGGCAGTGTGGTGTCTTAGCTCAAACTATTTTAATAGAACTGGTTATAAACTTCATTATATGCCACCCCTTTGCATACAATTTACAACCCCAAATCCAAAAAGGTTGGGATGCTGCATAAAATATTAAAATACTGGCTCATCTTGAATTTGATGGCAGCAACACATCTCTAAATGTCAGGACAGGGCCATGTTTATCTCTGTGTAGCTTCCCCTCTTCTTTTAACAACAATCTGTAAACATCTGGGAACTGAGGAGACCAGCTGCTGGAGCTCTAGGAGAGAACTGTTGTCCCTTTCTTGACTGACATGGGATTCCAGCTGCTCAACAGTCCTGGGTCTTCTTTGTCATATTTTCTGTTTCATGATGCACCAAATGTTTTTAATTGGTGAAAGGTCTGAACTGCAGGCAGGCTGGACTCTTCTTCTACAAATCCATGCTGTTGTAATAGCTGCAGTATGCAGTTTCGCATTGTCTTGCTGAAATATGCAACCTTCCCTGAAAAATATGTCATCTGAAGGGGAGCATATGTTGCTCTCAAACCTTTATATACCTTTTAGCACTGATGGTGCCTTTCCACATGTTCCAGTTTGCCAGTACCATGAGCACTAATGCACGCCCAAACAATCAGTGATGCAGATGGAACTGAGTGCTGATAACAAGCCAGATGGTCTCTCTCCGCTTTAGTTCAGAGGATGTGATGTCCGTTTCGATTAGTCTGACTACATACAGAACAGTTTTCTACTTTGCCTCAGTCCATTTTAAATGAACTTTGGCCCAGAGAAGATGGTGGTATGTCTGGATCATGTCCACATATGGCTTATTTTTAGCATGATAAAGCTTTAACCTGCTTTTGTGGATGGCACAGAGAACTGTTTTCACCGATGATGATGATGATTTCTGGTAGGATTTCTGGTAGCATTCCTGAGCCCATGCTGTGATTTCTATGACAGAATCATGCCAATGTACTACCTCCAGAGGGCCCAAAGAACACCAGCACCCAATATTGGTTGTTTCCTCGCAATTTCTCGCACTGAATAGCCTTCATTTCTAAGCACAACAATTGGCTGACAGGTCTCCAGAGAATTTTTTTTCTTTTTGGCCATTTTGAGCCTGTAAACAAAAAAACACCTGCTGAAGCTTCAGATCCTAAACTAACCTAAAGAATGCCATGCTCCCTTTTTTGCTTCCTTGTTAGTACAAGGGTTTTAGCCATGCAACACAATTGCAAAAGGGTTTCCTGGGATCAGTTAGCCTTATAAAATGATTAACTTGGATTAGCACCCTAGGGAGCTGCAGTTGTCTGGCTGATTGTTATTATTTCGATTTAATAGGCTCTTTGAAGCTGCTTTTACAATACTCAAACCAGCTGAAAGTAAAAACATAAAGAAAAGGTTTTCTACAGCTTCTTCAAACTAAAATCCTTAATTTTTTTTTTTTGCTATGATTTTGAGGTGGCAATATTCTGACTTTGCAAATGTCTTTAATTTATATCTGAGTCCACAATTACTCAGAAGATATCTGGCTTGATTTGAAGATTTAACTGTCATAGTTTTTAGAGAGGAACTGGCTTTTAGTCATTCTTCTTTGGGCCCAAAAACCACCTGAACTATTTGGTTTTTCATGTTGTTAGAAATTGTAGCCCATCTGCACACTGACACAAATGAATTGTGAGCACATGCAGATGAATATCACGAACCTGCATGCTAAAGATACTACAGTGCGGATGCTGAAAACGTGTGTGCTGCGCAAACCTCTAGCTGGTTAATAATGCATTTAATTACCACTAAAATCATCCTATTCTGTTTCTGGTATCTCCCTGTTAAGATCGCTGCATCTTGGAGGATATTGCAGTTATTAATAGTCAGTCTGAAGTGCCAAACTGCAGCCAGCTTCTGACAAATTATTGTTGCAGGTAAAAGCATGACATGAGAAGCTTTATCTGAAATGCATATAAACATTTTAAACCCTCTGATCCCAAACTGTGAGCTGTGACCAAAGTTTAGGCTTTAATTTGTGTAACAACTCTCCAGAAACAGGTTTCAGGTCATGCCTTGATTTTTTTTTTTTCAAATTTTTTTTTTTTTTTTGGGCCACTCTTTCAGTTCACACAAAAATGGAAAAAAATATTTTTTACACTTCTTTTTTTTAACAAAGAACTGATGTCATGATCAGAAAAACTCTGTTATTCCACATCTTTCATTACTTGAACAATCTCTGGCTCCAGTCATATATGTGCCTCTATGTGTTGTTGTGTTTTTAATCATAAAATGTTTACTAACAGGGATTTTTCAGTATCAGAACGTTTCATAGTTTTGTGAGCTTTGAGCTCTGCTGACTGATTTGGATCAGTAGCGGGATTATTGGTCGTTTCAGAGTTTGAATATCTAAACACATGCTTGATTTAGAAACTAGCCCATAATTCTGTCTGGTATGTGTGCAAGCAAAGCAGTGTTTCTCTGTACATAGATTTACTTGCTGAAAAACCCCAAAATTTCCTGGCTGTAGCCCTAAATGTTATTGAATAGCCCTGGATCACAAAAATGGAAAGTCAGATCACTCAGATCATTCAGATTAAGCATTAACCCTCAATTAATACATCTGAATTTATACAGGAATACTTTTTTAAATGGTTCTATTTGTGTTTGCCATGCCTTTACTGTTTTCCTTTATCTATGACAGATATATTGATTATGGTTTTCAATCATCAATATTTCTTTAGCAAAAAATAGACTGTGATTACCAAATGAAATTGGGATGGGGTATAGAGTATAACAGAGGTTCAGAAATACAACCACTACAACAAACAAGATTTAATAAAGTTCCATAAACCAGTAAGCTCTTCCAGCTCCTCCTTGTCCTGTAGAAAAGCAGCAGCCTGCTCCATTGACAACAAGCCCATAAAGTCCTTATGTCAGTTATCCATACTGATAGAAAACCCAACGCTATGCTTCCATGCACAGTTTTTGGTTGTGTCTTGGGAATTTTCACATCTACACTCACTGCTAATACTGGGTTAGAGCTGCCTTAATTCAACAAAAAGCTTCACACAACTTTCTGTTATCTTTGCTGCAGGAGTGTGCCAGTTCCTGTAAAAACATGTAAAGTGGAAAGGAGAAATCAAATGACAAATTTGTGTGTTTCTGCAGCAGCATATATATGCACACACACACACACACACACACACACACACACACACACACACACACACATCTAGGGTCATAAATGAGCCCACTTGCTCACAAAATAAGCTGCTAATTTAAAAAAAAAAAACTTTGGTAAGTCATATTTAGTGAAAGACAGAAAAGGAGTGCTAGCAGGTTACAGGGTTTGTCACTTTTGTTATCTGGCTTAGCTACAGTTTGGGTATAGGAAGACTTTAACAAAGTAAAATGAGGATGAAGGCAGTGGATGTTGGATGTTGTTGTGGTAGGGTATTACTTCATCATCTAAAAACTCAGGTGAACTATAAAATGCCTCGTTCAATGGTTGTTGAATCAAAATGGGTACAGAGGCACAGCTTTCCAGGCGATTGTAGCAGTTTAACCTTTAAGTAAGTTTATATGTGCCGTTTTCTTAAGCTCTTCATATATGTAGGTGGGCTTGTTACCACAGCAGTCCACCTACCTGCTGTTCAATCTTCCTGTTTGGGAGGGGCAACCAATCAAAAGAAATATGACTTAAAGGGATTGGAGCTAAAATAGCTTGTTTCAGACACAGGATAAACTGAGGGGCAGCACCAAGCCCAGGATATGATTAATAAGGTTTATTTTGAACTGTGAATCATGCAAAGCTACTCTAGTAAAATCCAAGAAAAGAACATGGAGTTGGAAATAAGCATAAAAGATCAACTTTAAGGACCAAAAGAGCCAATGTCATGATTGCTATTACTCTTTTTTTTAGATGACCTGGGCGAGCTTCTGTTGGGGGAATGTAAACTACAAACATACCTGAAGGAGAATCCCATCAAACAAGGTGCCAGTCCCAGAGGCCCACGGCCGAAACTGGTGGAAGTCAGGAAACACCTCACTGCTGCTCTGGACAGAGGAAATCTAAAGGTAATCATGCAAATAAAATTTGAAAAAAGGAACACGCACACATCCACTTTTTAAAATAATATTTTAAAAAAAATTTCCTCTCCTCTAGCCTGATTACCTCCAGGAGGTCAGCCTGTTGATGGCCAAACTCTGCTATGTGGAGGGAGAATATAAAGATGCTTTAGGTAACCCACATATCATTTTCAGTTTTTTTTGACTAGATTTTTGCAGTGTATTAATATGTAATTTGTGATTTGGTAGGTCACTACAGCAAGGTGAACCTGGATGACATGCAGCTAGTTGGAGCTCCTGTGTACAGGCTTTCTATGATAGCAGAGGCTTATGCGACTAAAGGTACACACAGTTACACACCCAGTCTTTGTTTAGTCCTTCTTAACCTCATCTCAGCTGTCTTCAAGCTTATCAGCACTAATCTCTGCAGTAGCTCTTTGCTCCACATGATGGTAGTGTAGTACCACTGATGAGCAAAAGCAGGCGGCAAGCCTTACTGTTTGTCCTTGAGTAAATTTAATTGACTTTTTAAAATAACATTAATCAGTAAAAGTAGATGGCATTGTCACATAGAGTAAAATATCTACCAGCCTCTGAAACTGACTTGTGAACTTTCAGCCGCATTTAATTTGCTTTCCTGTCACACTGACTATTCTTCTTCTCTCTCTTTCCCCCTCAGGTTTGTGTCTAGAGAAGGTCCCAGCTGCTTCACCGTCTCTGTCCAATAAGAATACAGAATCTCCAGCATCCAACAAGAACACAACAGATCGGGAGCAGGAAATCATCACCTGCTATGAAAAGTCTGGAGACATTGCCTTGCTCTACCTGCAGGAGGCTGAGAAGGTTTGTTTTAAGGGTGTGAAATTACTTGCTGATAACTACCTAGAGTGTAGAATTTTCTCTGGATGTTTTTGCCATTCTTGTGGGTGTGTGATGAGTATTCTGCTGACAGTGTTTGACTAAAGCACCACCGCCCATGATGGCCAACTGGCAAACAAATCTCTTCCTCTTTTATTTGCTGAGAGCACAGACTGAGTAAACTGCAATAAAACCGAGGTGGAGACAACTCAAATACTTCAACTTGAAAATAATAATACGCATGTAAGACATTCAACAAAGGATGTGCATAATATAGGTATATTAAAGGAATATTTAAGAAATACCATAGCAACATAAGTTAGATGAAGACTTTTATAATACAGTAAGGTTAAAAAACAGCAAATAATTTAAAACTTTTAGTTATTTTATAATAGGACAAACCCTATTTCCAGAAAAGCTGGGATACATTCCAAAATGCAATAAAAATCTGTCATTATTCATGTACATTGATATTTAATTGGCAAAAGTTTGCTGTGGATAGAAGCAACCACATTTCAATGTGTTTTCTCAAAAAAAGCAAGCATTGAGTTCTCCATGCCAAAGGTGAGTGTGTGTGCTTGACTGTCCTTCTTCCAGTCTAGATTTATCTCCAATTGAAAATGTTCAGCATATCATAAAGACAATTGACCATCAAGCAAAAATGGACAACTGCAAAACTAAAACAACTGTTGTCCCAAGTTCGAAAAATTATTAAAATGTGCTATTAAAAGGAAAAGTGATGTAGCACAACGGCAAGCATGCCTCTGTCACAACTTTTTTGGGTGTGTTGCAGCCATTAAATTCTAAAATTGTGTATATTTACAAAATAGTTAAGTTGGTCAGTAAAATGACAGTAAAATGAAAATTTTTCTCCTTGTACTTTACCAGTATCTTGCATCACTTCTTCTTTTAACTACTTTCTAATTAGTTTTTTAAAACTGAGGATACAATAGACTTGACAATGGAAATGTACAGAATGCAAAAGATGACTTTTTGTTTATGAGAAGGACAGCTTGTGCTGTCTGAGATTAAAATAAATGTTATTGATTTAGGTTGGGGGAATTCAATGAAAACTTCTTGTTCTCTGTTCAGGCGTTGTCAGCAGGGATTCAGAACCGCAGTCCAAAGCCTGGTCCGACAGCTCAGGACCAGGAACTGGGCTACTTCCTGGAAACAGGCCTGCAGAGAGCCCATGTCATCCATTTCAAGAACGGGTAAGAGAGGGAAACAGATGGTGGTGGTGGTGGTGGTGGTGGTGAACCTGAGAGATTAGAAAGGAAGGTTTTTGCCTCTTGTGTACACTTTTTTTCAAGTTTAAAAGGATGTCAAAGTATAAACAGCAAACATTTTTGGACATGCTCCACCTACTCTGCAGTTGTGGTGCTACAGAGCTGCTTACAGGTGGAATAAAAGCCCAGGAAAGTGTGAAATCAGTTTAGTAACGTTCACAGTTCAGCTCAGTAGTTCCAGCTGTGTTGTTGTTTAAAATACAGCTGGTGGTTTAAGTGTTGCAACAGCTACTGAAGGTGATAGGGTTGTAGTGGCTTGCATGAAGTTTGTGTATCATAGCTTCTTTTACTCATTGTTAGATGATTGTTTTTGCTATGGATCTATACCAGTAAGAGAGCAAACCTAAAACATGCAAACTGCATTAATGCATTTTTATAAATATTAAATTCACAGGCATGAATAAGGACTCAATCGCCCTGCTCTGTAACTTTACATGGTCTGCCACTTCATAGTGGAGTTGCTGTGGCTTACATTTTGCAATAACACCACTTACAGTTAATTGTAGAACGTCCAGGAAGGAAGAAATTCCTGGACCTGACTTATTGTAATGGTGACATCCTCTTAAAGTACCATGCTCGAATTCAGTGATCTCTTTAGAACGACTCATTCTTTCACAAATGTTTGTAAAGACAGACTCCATGGCCAGGTGCTTGATTTTATACACTTGTGGCTTCAGGCTGCTCTAATGCTGTGGGGCTTTTTTGGACAGTTTTTTCCTGCTTTTGGCTCTTCATGAGCTAAATGAGAGAGGATATTCCTTATAAGGTCATCTCGTTCTCTCAGCTCTTCCTGTGTGTGCAGAAGCCCCACCTACTCACCATTCAAAATTTTATTGGTCAGTGGCAGCCAATCAGAAGAAAGTTGGCTTGAAGAGAGAACAGCTAAAACAGCTTATTTTAGGCAAGAGGGCTGCACCAAGGCTCAGCAAAGCATAAACTGTGAAACATGAAAAGCTACTCAATGTCGAAGAATCAAAGCATGAAGCTACAAATGAGCAGATTGGGTATACTTAAAGGTTACTGTGTGTCCACTTTGGAACTTACTAAAACCCGTGACACAAGTGACGACCGTGACTGTATGTCACGGGTAAAATAGGATGCAGTCACTGGTCATCCCAATGGTCCATTTGTAATTCAGTACATTGGTGATGAAGAAGCGTCAAAATTATTTGTGCACAGAAATATTAAGTCTGAAAAGTTTTTCCTGCGGACAAAGCCAAGTTCTTTAGACAGCTGGCTTCAAAAAACGAAGACAGAAGATCCCCGTGTTGTATATAAAAATGAACTGACTACGGAAAATAAGTCCATTCCTACTGTATATAAAGACGATATACGGAAAATACTCTGTGCCAAATCTCAGGAAGATTCTTACAAAACATTTGAGAATCTCAGTGCAAAATGGGATCAAAGAGTGAAAAAACACATCACAGAACATGTTCTTTCTCAGATACCAGCACTGGCTCAGTGGGCAATTGAACCCGTGACAAAGTTTGATCCTTATAGCGGCGTGACACAAAATCAAAGCGAAAGTTTGAACAAGCTGATGAAAAGCATTCAAAAATGGAAGGAATGTCTGATAGATGATGATGACACTCCTTACTACTGTAAAGAATGTTGCCCGTGAATAAAATGACACTTTTATATGCTTTTCAGATTTTATTCTTCATTTCTTTTGTCATAAAAATATAGTATTTATTGCCATCACGTTATAAACGTTGTCACGTGTAATAGTATAATTGTCAAGGCGTCACTGGGTGTCACGGGTTTTAGTAGGTCCCGAAATATCAG
>VUQH01070586.1:20533-37760 GCA_015106775.1 Etroplus canarensis | reverse complement strand
CCTAGGACTGAACTACACAAGAGTCCCCCTCACACTCACCCACACACACAAACCCAGATCTGCATAACACTATAAACCCTGTCCCACTCACTCTCTCACTCACTCACTCACTCACTCACTCACAAACACACAGACACACACACACACAATCTGCACTACCTCAACCGTTGCTACTGCACATCACCTCTTCTTCTTTCAGTGCTAGTGTCTTGTTCTTGTGTTGTCTTTTCATTGAGCCTTTCTTGTGTACTGTTTTGCACAATTTTGGTTTTTGCACTATGTTCTTTGCATTGTTTGCAACTATTGCACTATCTTGCACACGTTGCACTTTATTTATTTTTAAATTTTAAATTTTAAACTGTGAAAAAAAAACCCTCCTGTCATATGTCTATATGTTTATATGTTGCACCAGGTCCTGGAGAAACGCCATCTCATTTTACTATGTTCTGCGTCAGCTATATGTGGTTGAAATGACAATAAAAAGCTCTTGAATCTTGAATCTAGATTGCATGGTGACCTCAGGGAACAAGTTATTGGCTACAAACTCGTTATAACCTCATGCTCCATAGGCCCCTGAAATGGAGAACACAGGAAAGCAGTAGAAAATCTTATCACCTCAGAACTGTTGGTTGTAGCTGGATGTGTAACTGAGCCGGGGGGGCACAACTCCAAGTAAACGGGGAAGGTTGTGTCAGAAAGGGCATCCAGCATAAAGTCTTTGCTAAATCAAATATGAGGATTCATAATACAACTTCCATATCAGACGGGTCGAGGCCCGGGTTAATGACAACTGTCTCTGGTGCTGTTAGTCAACAGGGTGCTGGTGGAAACTGTGCTATTGTTGGCTGAAGACAAAGGAGGAAGAGAGGGGGAAGGAGTGTTAGGAGGCAGAGAGAAAAGGAAAGGTAGGAGTGTGGAGGTGAGAGTAGGGACTTTAAAGTAAAGTAGGGACTATGACTGGTAAAGGGTGAGAGAACATGGTGCTACCAGGCAGGAGGAAAGGAGGAAGACCAAGGGAGAGGTTCATGGATGTTCACGAAGTAACAGAAGAGGATGCAAGCATTAGGGTGAGATGGAGGTGGATGATCTGCTGTGGCCACCCCTAATAAGCAGTTGAAAGAGGAAGAAGAAGAAGAAGAAGAAGAAGGTTGTAGCTGGATGTGTTTTGCTGGTTTTTGTGTCCACAACCCTGTCAGTGTGAAAGTTTGGATCAGGTGAGACTTTGTCCATTTGTTCTGGCAGGAGCTCAGCTGCTCCATCGTGCAGCTGTTTAGAGACTGCTATTGCACACTCTCACTCTTCCCTCTTCTTATTCCTTCTCTTTTCATAGATGTCCTGCAAACTTGGGTTACTTTTTTGTAACCTGATGCTCTCACTGTTCACTTCCTATTTAATTCCTTTAGCTTTTAGATCGGTTTTTCTTCCTTTCTCAGACTTGTTTTGCACTTCATTCTGCTATGCTTCCCGGAAATAGGTGCAGTTTGCTTTTAAATGTGAGCACAGCATGTTGCTAAAAACAGAACAAGGATGATAGGAGGGAAGGGTGAGGAGAGGAAGACAACAGTAACAAACCAAAGGAAAGATAATGAATTGTTTTCTTGTCTTAATGCTGTGTTATTTCCTTTGACAGGATGCTATTGAGTGAGACATCTGTGCTTCAGGTTAATTATTACTTAGTGAAGGAAAAACAAAAACCTCTATCTCAAGTCTTTTTGGGTTCTCTTGATTATGCACTTCTTTGTGCCTACTGACTTCTACTAAACCTCCATCTTCTTCTCTTTTCTATTTCTTTTCTAGACTTTTTTTCTTCTCTGTCTGTTTTCTTTAACTTTCTCACCTCACATAATCAGTTGTCTTGCCAAGCACCAGTTATGCAGAGTTAAAACCAAGAGTCCTGTCGCAATGAACGATCGTATTATAATTGGAGTGAGCACAGGGCGATGATGAACAACCTTAATGACAGTCCTAATCTCAGTTTTTGTTGGCCCTGACTGCCGTTGGCTCTCACAGTCAGCAGTGTTGGAACTAATTGCACCATTAAAAATGCAGTAGCTTGAATGCGATCAGAAGGGCTTTAGAATGTGAGCTTGTTAGTTTGTCCCCGGAGTCATTAGGGAATGCTGATGAGCCGTCAGCAGGTAAGAGATACTTGAGGAGGCGGGTGGTCTCAACAGGGTTTGTTTGTTTTTCTTTCAATAGCTCAACAACAAAACTGGAAAAAACAAAGTTGTTTCTTTCAAGGCCACTATTTATCTCAGATTTTGCCATTTCATTTTGTTAGTCTTTTTGTTTTTGACTTCTTTTATTTCTCTAAGCCCATTCACAAACAACTGCTTTCTCTCTGATGGCTTTTTTTATTAGTTCTCTTGGTTTTATTCAGCATCTTTGCTTTGGTATTGTCTTTTCATGTTGCTTGGCTATTGTTCATTAACAATACTGCATTTTCCCCAGCTCTAGATACAGCTGGGGCCATACAGTTTGGGACAATGACATGTTTTGCAATATTGCCTCTGTACATCACCACAGTGGATTTTAAATCAAATAATAAAGATATAATTGAAGCTCAGACTTTAGCCTTAATTCAAGGGGTCTGACAAAACATTGCATGTACTTTTTAGGAATTACGGTCAATTTTATAAGTAGCTCCCCATTTCCAGAGGCTCAAATGGAAAATTTGACTGACAGTCAGTTTCATGGCCAGATGAGGCCTGTTCCATCATTATTCTATGACACATTAAGTAGAACGATGTGGAGTTGATTTTAAGTGTTTAACTTGCAATTGGTAGCTGTTCAAGGAAGCTATCAATATGCTTTCCAAAGAGATGTTGATGCAAGTGAAGGAGGCCATCTAAATCTATCAGAGAGATAGCAAAAAAATCTGGCACATTCTTTAAGAAAAGAAAAGAAAAAAGAAAGAAAAGAAAACAAATGAAACGAAACACACTGGCCAGATAGGAAATTAAATCACTAGTTATACTCCAGAACAGGATGGCCAAATTTGCCAGAAAACATCTAAGAGCGCCTGCCAGGTTCTAGAAAAATGCTTTGTACAGATAAAACCAAAAGTGACTTGTACCAGAGAGATATGAAATGAAAAGCATGGAGAAGGAAAGGAACAGTTTATGATCTGAAGCATAGCACATCATCTGTCAAACATGGTGGGGGCAATGTTATGGCATGGGCATGTATGGCTGCCAGTGGAACTGGATCACTAGTGTTTATATATGACTGCTGATAGAATTAGCAAGATGAATTCTGAAATATATAGGGCTATGCCTTCTAGTGTCCCTGTGTGTAGTAATTTACACATTCACCTTACAAACGAAAGGTCCCTGGTTTGATTCCAGGTGGGGAAACAAGCCTCACTCACCATGCAAGGTTGCGTCAGGAAGGGCATCTGACTTAAAACCTCTGCTAAATTACCAATGTGTATTAATCTGCTGTGGCGACCCCTTGGTGGAGAATACAAGGGAGCAGCCGAAGGTACACAGGGAATTTGTGGGTAAATACTTTTTATAGGCATTGTGTCGCTGATGGTGTCTTGCAGCCTGTCAGTAACTACTGCAGAACTAAACATGGTGGAATAGAGTGACACTTTATTCCCTACTGATTGAGCTGATTAATATGATGCGATGACTTGCATTTCTCTGCAGAGATTGTTCGAGCCATGACCTATGTGATAAACCAAGGCATGGCTATGTATTGGGGGACATCTCGGTGGACGGCCATGGAGATCATGGTAAGTGGGAAAGACGCTCTTTTGTATTTTTAAAATATATTATTTATGAAGGTTGATCACAGAAATAAGAAAAACCTAACAATTTCTAAAAATTTACAATTTATTAACTAAAATTTCTAAAAAGACTATTTTTTACCTTAACAACTATAATCAAAGTGTATATTTTGCCCAAACTAAACAAGTTTGTTTCCAAAGAAAGCATTAAGAACTAAATAAGTGTTTTTTACTTTAAATACTTAATAACTACATATTACATATAAAGATGGACATAGCCTCTGGGTCTGAAGTCAAGCCACTGCAGAAGTGCCTTAAATCTGCAATCTCTCTAACAACCAGCAGGGGGTTTGCTTCCCTTGTTGCAAAAGAAAATCTGGGCTCGTATAATTCTGGGGGAATGCACCTATTTCTCTTATTTATGACTTTGATTGAATTTTACCAATTTAACCAAATGCTGGTCCTTTTTTTTACAAACAAAAAGTGATATCACATTAGCAACATTTACGTTTTTATAAAGTTTATATTACAGATCAAACACTTGTTATAGAGCTGTTTTAAGAAGTTTTAAATATGGTTTCGTTGGTCAGAAGTGAGGAATAAAGTAACAAAAAAATATCAAAATACTGTTACTAGTTAACTATTCCATTCCATTTTATGGTCTATATTTAGCATACCATTGATGAAAACTACTTGCCTGTTTTTGTGACAGAAACTTGCCTTAAAATGTTTTCTTTGAATGAATATATACATGAGGAAGAGAGTTATGAAATGAACATATGCCTGAAGTGACACTCAAGGACGTAACAGCCATCCTCTCTTCTCTTATCTCTCTTGGTCTTTTTATCAACCTTGTTCTCCCTCTAGGCACAGTGCAGTCTGTTTGGCATTCTCTCTCTGTGATCACGGTGAAAGGGAGCAGATATCTTTATAAAAGCACAAGCCCAGATGAACACTGTTTAATTTAGATAGCATCACTAATGAAGGGGAGGGGGTTCAGCAATATATAGCATACACATGTAGTTACATGCACGGCCCCACACACACATAACACACACACACACAGGCTGGAGGCACATGTCACGGGTTGCAGCACAGAAGGGCAACTGGTAATTTGTAAGTTGAGTGATGGCAGTGATATTACCCATGTATTACACAGAACACACTCCCCCTCCTCCTGTGCTCTCATCCTGACATGTGTGACACAGCAGGAAACAAACTAAATTAAAGGGTATTTAAAGAAGCAACAGTGGCAGTGTTTTTCTCTGCGTATATGTGTGTGTGAGTGTGTGCCTCCTCTGGCATTTGTTATTGAAGGATACATGGAAAGACTAGATAAGGAAATTTGAATATTATGCCTCAGAGTTGTGATATGAAATATTGATTTGCTGACTTACTGAGAGGCAATCATTTGAATTTGTGCCCTGCTCATACACACTGATTAATGCCCTCCCAATCTCATTTCTTCCCTGAATTTATCAATTCACTTTAAGTCCAAAACCTGTGCTTTCATATGCCATCATTAACAGTATATGATGCTTTAGAGATAAATCAGTTCTGTCATATGTTTATATGTTTATATGTTGCACCAGGTCCTGGAGAAACGCTATTTCATTTCACTATGTTCTGCGTCAGCTATATGTGGTTGAAATGACAATAAAGCTCTTGAATCTTGAATCTTGAAATAACAAAGCCACATGCAACATTGTGATGACCATCTTTTCTCTTTCTCTATCATCCTCTCTAGGAGGCATATTCCGTGGCAAGACAGTTTAATCTGATCCCTCCAGTGTGTGAGCAGGCAGAGTATCATCTCTTCCAGAGGGAGAAAGTAGAGGTGCAACTACCCGAACTTTACCATAAGATAGGCAAGTATTTTCTGCATGTTTGTGTCCAGCTTAATCAGTAACAGGCATGCTTATTTCACGTTCCCATCCACTCATCCAAAAAAACATTCTGATGCCATATTTCTCCTAAATGAGCTTTAAAATTCTCTCTCATCCCCTGTTGCTCATTTCCACTGTGTTTTAACAATCCTCTCACATTTTCACTTTTTTCTGACACTGTTCTCACATATTTCTTTACACCTCTCCCTCTGATACATCTTACTAAAACTCCTCTTTAACTCGCTACTGTGTCTATGGTGACAGGAGTTGGTGCGATGACGTGGTCACCGCTGGCATGCGGCATCATCACAGGAAAATATGAAAATGGCATTCCTGAATCATCCAGGGCCTCCATGAAGGTAAGCCAAAGGGTTTCTCAAAACAAAATGACAATGAGAATCAGATTAAAAGCAGTGACTCATGACACTTAACTTATATCAGGGAGGGTTGAAGACATGAGACAAATGAGATCTGGGCAGATTTATAAAGATTTGATTTGCAAATGCTGAAAGTATAGGATGTATGTAATATTTTCAGGTTAGACGTAACCGGACATTAGCTTATATCTTGGCCTTTATTTTGAGCAGCAAGCACCCATCTTCTTTTTTTACTTCTAAGCTCATATTTTTGCATTCTTAAGCTCATCACTATGAGTGTGCCTCTAGCCCTGACAAAAACAGGTCAGTACAAACTGATCTTAATTAAATAAATTATTAAATGAAGTATTGTCTGCAGTATTAAGGGTACACTGTCAGTTTGTGTAACAATAAATGACATTATGCAAGCTCTGGAGTGATAACAGTTCAATAGCTCTCAGGCCGCAGCCTCTGTTTCTTGACTCTTCTTGACTGTTCCCTCTCTGCTTGCTTCCAAATATACTTTCCCTTGTTGGATCTGTTTCTACAATTTTTTGTGTCTCTCTGATTCAATCTGTCTCCTCCTCTCTTCTGTCAGTCCTATCAGTGGTTAAAGGAGAAAATAGTAAGTGAGGATGGGAGGAAACAACAAGCCAAGCTGAAAGAGCTCAACCACATTGCAGAGAAGCTAGGATGCACCCTGCCTCAGCTGGCTGTGGGTAAGACTTTCCTGTCTTACAGCAAATACTGCGGAAGCGGCTTAAAGCAATGCTTTGAAACCATAAGTGCTCAGACCTGTCAGACAGGACCTGATTTATGCAAGAGGTGCAAATTTACATCACCTTCATTAGAAATGTTTTGTCTTATGGGTTTGATTTTCCCTCCAACTTTCCATTAACACATGCACACAAAAACTTTTCAGATCCAATTTTCCTTGCATTGCATTACTATGGACAAATAAAATAGCTGGCTGAAATGTGATTTTTACACCACAGAGGACAGAAGATTTGTACGCCCCCTATCATAGTTTGCTATGCAGAGTGCAAGAAGATAGAAGAAAGTTCTAGTATATTTCTGGCTTGTTTGAAGACAACAATAATCAGCAGTATGCCATTAAATACACAATGGCTAAATTTTGACTCCTTTTCTTCCAGCTTGGTGTCTAAGAAATGAAGGCGTGAGCTCAGTCCTTCTGGGAACGTCCAACCCTGAACAGCTCACTGAGAATCTAGGGGCCATACAGGTGAGAACAAGCTTAGCAAGAACACACACTGCTGCATCTGCTTATATCAAAAAAAAGGAAAAAAAAACCCAAAAAGAAACCTCCTGTCATATGTCTATATGTTTATATGTTGCACCAGGTCCTGGAGAAACACTATCTCATTTCACTAAGTTCTGTGTCAGCTATATATGGTTTGAAATGACAATAAAGCTCTCTTGAATCTTGAATCAGTTTCTAGATCAAAAAGCTGCCATGAGTCTATATCTGAATGACTTCTTGCATCTCTGTTTCTTCATATTTTTCAGTATGTCTTACATCTTTCCCTCTTTTCAAGCATACTCAGTAATTCTCTGTCCTTTTCAGGTCCTTCCCAAGATGACTTCTCATGTGGTGTCAGAGATTGACCACATCCTGGGCAATAGGCCATACAGTAAGAAGGACTACCGCTCTTAGACCAGACTGGCGGACTTCAAAGAGGTCAACTGTACCTACTTACCTAACCATACTGCTACCTTGGACTCTCCATTCAGTGTTCATGTCCATGGTTCTCTCGGGCCCCACTCAGCTCCAGCCCGCCTAAGCCTGGAACAGACAGCCTTGCTAAATCCAACGTTGCATACTGTACCTTTGTCTGTTTGAGACTTGTCCTGCTCAGATCAGCTCTACCAGGCTCATCTCAGGTGCCCAGCTCGGCTAAGTTATGCTTGAGAAACTCAGCCTTTTATAGCCTGAAATACAGCATAATCAATTTGAGTAGATTTAAACTTAGTGAACCTCCCCAACCAAAGTGATACCCCATACAGATATAACTATGCAGATCTTAAAGCAGTCTATATTAAAGTTCAGATTCAGTGTTATGCTGTCATCTTTTTGAGCACCACATTCCAGTTCTCCAGAGATATTGTGTTGGTATTCATACAACTGATCTGATATTTTGACTTAAATTTGCACAACTACAGCTCCTCACTTTAAGATATTCCTAACTTCTCACTCATTTCCAGTTCCAGTTGGTGCATGAACGCAAAGAAGCAAAGCAGGATTATTTAAAGTAAGTGCCTTCCTCAAGGGCACTTTGATAGTGGTTGCTAAATGAGATGCCTATGTTACTTATTCATTTTGCTACCCACATCCTTTGAGTTCAGCCGATGGCTCAGACCTTCAAGACTCAAGCCTATCCATTTAAAGTCCAGACTCCCACTCAGGAGTAAAATAATTTGAGCATGAAATTCATATTGGGCATATATTTTATTTATGACTACTACTGTACCACAGCTGAATACATGAGCGCAAGCATCTTCGATTAAAGAATCAGAGGTATCTCAGGAAAGTGGACAGTTATATTCTGAACCCCTCCCCCCTCAACTCAGTGTCTCATTTAATTGCTATGCAGTGCAGCAAACAAAATTTCCATAAGAGCATAAAACTCTAACCTCCTGGGTCAGAGGTACATGCACAAGTCTTGGGGTAAATGAAAAGTGGGGTTTAGCAACAACAAGGTGACCTGTGCATAATATAGAGCTTCATTAAGACAAATGAAGTTGCAACAAACCAGATCCCTATTAGTTTGAATTAGCTTTCAAATAACTACCAAAAATGCATTCTGTCCCATATTTAGTATAGTGCAAAATAGTATTCAGTGAATATTAAAGGCTGCAAATCGTAAGTGTATTAACTAACAGATGCATGTTTCCCTGCTATAGTGTGCCTCTTTCTTCTCTTTGACAAAGCACATAATTAAAGAACAGAAAGGAGTCTGATCAAAAATATTGCAAGCTTGTCTGCTGTTCATGACGACCACAGTGAAAAAGACAACTGTGGGACATTGAGTACCAGTACTGGATTCTAGTAGAGGAGGGAGTGAAGCATGTCGCCTCCGTGTGTTCCTTAAGAGGAACTGCTACTCTGCTTCACAGAATCCCAGAGGGGAGAAATAAAGTGAACTGCTTTTCTCTCAGTTTGCATTCATTATGGAGACGCTCGTTTCTGCCTGTGAACTGAACCTGCATTTGCCGATTACTTCAGCAAACCTTGAAGATATGGACTCAAGCTTATAATGGATCTATGAAATAAAAGAATCACTGACCTCTTTTCTGGTCATGTTTAGAATGACTGCAAAAAAAAAAAATGCTTGAAAGGCACAGTGTGGCATAGACTCAAGGTATTTGGGATGTGGCAAAGATTACAGTATTTATTCTAGAGTAGTTAATATATATATATATATATATATATACAAAATTTATTTTAAAATCATGAGATATTGTTTTTGTTTGAAAATGTTATATGTACATAGAATGGTAAGACATACCTTGTAACATAAGGAAAAACCAACAAGGAGCCTCTCATACAGATGAGGATTTCACTGTACTGTATGGCTGAATATATAAACATGATGTAAGCAGTCATTTTCCTGCTCTTCTGCAGTATCACTGCATCAGCTGCAATGTTTAAGTCACTCTCCATCCCATCCTCCTCTTCCAGCCTGACAGAATTCACTTTTGCCTTCTGAAAGGTAGAAGTTTTTAATTTGTTTAATTTTTTTTTTTGGCATTGTAGAGTCTGTTATGGATTGTGTATTTCAAAAAGAGCTTCTGTTGTGAGACGTAAGAAAGGAGCTTAACTGTTTCTCGTTGACTTCCACTTGAATTATCTTTGACAAGGTGGATCAAATCTGTCAACCTTGATGCATTATGTTGTTCTCTTTCATGTGGAAAATAAGCCATCTCTGAGATCAGCAGAAACATTGGCCAGGTTCCAACTGAGTCACTGTCTTGTCCTTGGTGCACATTTGTTGACTTGTACCACAAACACCCTCAATATATTAATCAGAGGAAATCTCGTTAGACCACCTATGGTTCCGCCAAATATGCTGTAACATGGTTTGGGATGAAACAATAAGCTCCCTTTGCATCACAACATATTTTAAAGGACTAGTGTATGATATTTAGTACCACCCACTGGTAAAAATGCAGACTGCAACAGTTATGTATCCCATTGTGCAAGCCCCCACCTCCATTCCTGATAATTACATAGTGTAATTATCAGGAACGGAGTTTTCCATGATCAAATCTACAAGTATTTCCAGTCTAGAGGTTTATGTATGTAGATATAATTCAGAGTTAGAAATCCAATTGAATTAATTAATGATTTAGGAATTAGAGGTTCCATTTTTATACAACAAAAGTAATAATTATAGCCAATGAGTACTGACAGTAGCATTCTGTCAGCATGAACAAAAATGCAAACGCTAGTATTTGTCTGTTTGTAGAATCATGGCAGTACAACATGGTAACTCCTATAGGACGGGTCCCACTGACATTGTATATATAAACAATTAATCTGATAACAGATTAACTTAACTCTTAGACACTGGTCTTTTCAGAAATCTGGCCTTGGGAAACAACACATGCACTTAGTTGTCATGGTGATGCAGATTGACCATAGTGTCATAAAAATGGGAAATAAGTGCTCATAGTCCACTTATTCTTTGTTCTCTGTGTGAAAATAGTACCTGGTAAACTGTGCTTCACAGAATCTTCATTTGTTTTGTTTCCTTTGCAGTAACTCTCAGTTGCAAATATGTGTGATGCATACTAACATGAACTCGAAGTTTGTGTGCAAGTCAACAGGTTTCCCATCATTTTGAGTCAGTCACTGTTGGACTGTGGCCACCCAGCAGAGTGCCTTGAATCCTGCAACAGGAATAAATTCAGGGATGTCTTTCATCACAAGCTGGTAAATGGGGGTTGGCTACTGGCCTACAGAAAATGCAAGAATATATTTATACAGATGTTAGTTCCAGATTCTTTTGACTGTTTGCCTAAGCTGTCTCTTGAATTATTTTAACAATTTTTTTAAGCATCAAACAGTAACATGCATAACCCCAGTTTATTTACAAAGAGGAAACTGACATGATTCTTGAACTCTCTTTATTTTCTACTGAGTGATGTGCTACAGCAGGTTGGCCCATTTTGTTATTAGTGCTGTTCAGTCACATAATTGTAGATCTGATTCTTTAATTTGTAGCTTCTCTTTAAACCAGACATTTGCTATGTAAAACAGCTTTGTTCAAAGCATGCAAAGCCAACAAATTATCAGCTCTGCAAACTCTAGTAACTAGCAATCCTACAACAGGGTATCAGGAAGTGTAGCTGTTGTCCATTTATGAAAACTGGACATTAATCTTTGCTGTTTAAGAGAACATTTTCATTGTCTTCTCAACTTGTTCCAACAGTTTTGCAATCTGAGGATCAACTCTAAAGACTAAAATGGAACAAAGCAACAAACAAGACATCTGTGGCTGATTTTCAATTAGTTGAAACTCTAATGTGCCACATTATTTCTGTTTTGGTATCAGTCCAACCTAAGAAAAATTCTAATGTGCTTGATACGTATTAATGGGTGGGTGAAAAAGACTTGGAGACAGAGTTTTGTTCTTCTGTGTCATTGTATTGTTTCCCCTCCTGAACAGTGACTTCTCTGTAAATAGTCTATATGAAAGTGTGATTAGAAATAAAAGCATCGCCAACCAAAACGGCCTCTGTTATCCACTGAACAATCTTGTCTAAACAAATTAATTGAACAAAATCGTGATTTTGTTTTCTTAAAAATGTTCTGAAGCACACAAATCAACTGACACAGAAGACAAGCATAACTACTTGCTTTATTTGTTACAAAAAAACAGAAGACGGATCTGTAGAAACACCTCCAGATATCTGATCATGAATTTCATGAAGTTGAAATGTCATATTCCAATTCCCCTCAAAAACCCAATTTCTAACTTGCATGTACACTCCTTAACCCATTCCTTCCCTTTCAACCCCATCCCTCCTTCCAACAGGTCCCCCACATGTTCCTTTATTTTGAGCCGGTGGATAGCAGAGCAATGAGTCCTGAAGAGGCACTGATGGACAGAATGTAGTTGCTGGGAAAAGGTGGGTCAAGGTACAAACCGATCAAGAAAAGCTTGCAGAGGCCATATTTTGAGGGAAGTTGTGGAAATGTGTAGCACAAGCCTGGAAAAAAGGTTCTCAGTGAAACTCCTAATATCTGTTAGAAGATTAAAAGTCACAAGTGCTGCAACAAAACATTATGAATTTCCAGTTTAAATGCACTCGCAATTTTTTGACAGGCCTGAAAAATATGATTGAAAGGATACACGGTGGGGTTGAAGTTCTTGAGCAAGAAGAAAGAAGCGACAATGACGAGGACCAGGAAGAGAGTGTTGTTGTAGAAGATGGAGAAGGTGGTGGCCTCGTAGTCAGCGACCTCATTCTTCTTCCACAGAATCCTGGACAAAGGAAATATCAATCACTTTAATCAATACGTACCATTGTTTATACACTCTTTGGTAGGGACACTCTTCTTACATATATACATGTCTGAACAGAAACACCATGGTTAGTATCAACTGCAAACATAATGTCTACTTAGGATTTGTTCACACAGGAGGTGTGGGCATTTTGCCTCGAAATGTCTCTTCTGCATGAGTGACCGTAGTCAGAGATGAACAGCTAACCCAGACAGAAAGAGTGGCTTAATACACTGATATTTAAGAGAACAGATTTAAAAAATATCATAAGCCTGTGGTCTCACACACAAATGATCTGTCCCATATCTACGTGTTAAGCTCAACTATTTTTTTTTTTTTACACTATTTTTACAGTTAAGACTCTCTCTGCTTCCCTGGATTCTGGCCTTCCATCAAGACATAACTGGTCCTTAAAGACTGACATTAGCACCACATGACACTCAAAATATCAAACCCAGTTAGTCTGGGAAAGTGAACTTAGAGAACGCAGTACAAACACTATGGCTAATTCTAATCTGTCCCCTACACTCTTCCACTCCCTGACCAGTGTTAATTCTATATGGGGATGCACTTCTGGCTGCTGAAGCATCTGATTGTAGAGCAGAACCTCAGTGGCAGGAACTTCAGATGGCTGTGCCAAGTCTATAACTTTGGAAAATGTGGATATTTAATTTCACTGAGGTGTTTGCAATATTTCACCCTTATCATTCCTTTCATCTTTATTACAATTTATGTAGCCATTTCATTTTGCTGATAACTGATGCAATTCCTGAAATAATCACATGGAATGAATACCTGCAAGTTTCCCCAATACTGGACAAAAAGCAGGTTCTACACTTTCACCTGGTGAGGTTAGTAAACCCGCACAGGTGCAGACTCAGTCTTGGTGGGATTTTGTTTTATTCTGTTTTAAGTGGAATCCCAAATTCCTGGTTGAAATATTCTGACACCTAAAGACCTCATTGGAATAACCCTTCAAGTTAGCACTGTACATTGCTGTACTCTAAGCAATTCCCCACCTGGGATTGCTAAGGATTCTGATTCTATACCTGCAAAACATTGTCTGTTTCCGACCATACTAAAGGAACACAGACAACTCGGGTGTGACATCACTCCGAGATCCAACTCTCAAGGTAAAAGGAATGCAGCATTTCAGAATCAGAATCCTTCATTAATCCCAGGGAGGAAATTGCTTGGGATCCAGATGCTCCATTAGGTATAAATAAATATATCTGTATGAACTTTAATAGTTAAAAAAGATGTTTAGACAATTTAAAGAAGAAGAAAATTTTTAAAAAGTTAAAGAAATAAATGGAGTGTCTGCAACAGGCTTGGTTGGCACATGCGCAAAGTGTTTCAATTTATAGCCCACATCCACTTTAGACTATGCATGTTCGGCCAGTCCCTTGTATTTTCCCCAAGAGGGAAACCACAGTGGATTAATCCAAACCAGTAATTTGGCGCAGGTTTTTATGCTCGATGGTCTTCCTGACGCAACCCTCCATGGTGGGAGGAGCTTGTGTCCTAACCTGGAAACCAACCAGGAACCTTTGGCTTGTACGGCAAATGTTTAAACTACTACACTATGGAGACAGCACACCCACTTTCAACTATTTCGAGCTGAAATACCAAAATACCACTTAATGTGACAGAGCCTCCATAGTAAAGCACTAATGAAATGAAAGTGTTTAAGGAAAGACAGTGTAATTGCCAAACTTGAACTGGGCCTGTGTGAGTAACAGGATGCGTGTTCTACCTTTCGTCTTTCTCCTTGCGCGACATCTTCCGGTTGTCTGCCTCAGACAACTTCCTGGTTACCTCCTTGGAAACGGCATCCTCACGTTTTTGAGCAACTCTGGAGGATGACGACAGGAAGATCACAAGTATTAAGACTATACTTTCAATCAAAGCAGAACCACCAAACACAGTACATGCTGTTTGAAAGCAGAAATCATACTTTGTTTACCCAGCAAGTTTAAACAGTAAAAGTCATTTTTCAATCAAGTGGATTAAATATAAAATTGTCTATGCCAGCAGTCACAGTTAGGGTGACCAGATCCCAACAAACTAAATGATGGACAAACACGGTGTCTATGTGGGACAATGTAAATAGGACAAGTTAGCAATGTCGGGAGGTAGCTTGAAATGTTCGTATTTAGCTTAAAAATAAAAATACAATAACCTGTACAGTTTACCATTTTGGCATTTAGCATGTAAAGGCAAATCAATTACATCTGAACGCATGTCTTCTGATTCTTTTGCTACAAACAAAAAGACGATTAAGTTGGTTTTAGTTATCTCATTAGACAGCCTTTATAAAGTCCTTTGTTCTCAGCTCTTCTTTCAGCTGCTAATCTGTCTGGTAACCATCTCTGGGTTTCAGTATGGATGCATCCAGAGACTGAAATACTTTTTTGGGCCATATGTGACAATTCCTAGCCAATTATGACACACTATGAGGTTTTTTTGGTGACGTGTAACGTTTCCCGATGGACACAGGATTTGACATACTGACTTTCACTTGAACATAATGTAAAAAAAGCTTTCCTTCTTTCTTCACATGCATTGGGTTAAAGCCATACTACAAAAAAGTGCATGTCCTGCAGAGTCAGTCAAAATGCGGGACATTGTCTCAAGATGTGGGGCACGGGGGACAAAGGGTAAAAATGCTTTGCAGTACTAGCGGTGAGGGAAAAAAATTCTTTTAATAAAGTCGATACAGTATCATATTGTGATATATTGCATGGCAATATTGTATCAATGTAGGCATACCAAATACCAAAATCCTATTATAAAAACCGCAAATACAAATGGAACATTTTAGTATTAGAATAATAAAATCAATGTTTTTTTTCAGTCCACCTACATGAGCTACGTAAATTTCCAAATTCTTTAGTTAGCGAGGGTGCTGTGTCAACTAACACACACATGTAATGGTACGAGCTTTATCTTATTGGATAAAACAGATATTTAAATCTCCAGCAGCAGCACAGAATCACAAAAAACACACCATTAAATATAAATCCTAATGGTGTGTTTTTTTTCCCCAAAGGGAACCTCCTGAGGGATCAATACAGTTTTATCTACCTATCTATCTAGACCAAGTTTACCTTTGAGGACATAATTTGCAGGTGAAAAAGACAGTAAATCGCAATGTATTGCAGTACACTTTATTGCAATACTAAGCAAATCGCAAAATGTTCAAAATCACAATACATGTCGGCTAAATATCGTGATATTGTATCATCGGGTCTCAGAATGATTCTCATCGCTACGTAGTCCCACTTGAAGAGGGACATCTGGTCACCCTAATCACAGTGTGAGTGCATATTTTTGTTCTTACCCCTGTTTAAATAAAGCTAAATGTACAAATGATGTACAAACTCCCCTTTATCCAAACAGATGAGCAGGAAAGACAATCTGAGAGCTGTTTAGGGCAGATTCGTGGATTTGTCCAGCTTACTTGTGTTTGAGCACAAACTTGACGTTCTTGTAGGCAAAAGCGACCAGGTAGGTGCTGATGAGAGTCATTACAGCGTAAAGAACTGCAGACTGGACAAGGTCCATGTGCCAGATCCTCCAGAACAGCCCTAGAAAGAAAGAACACAGAATCCATTGAGCACACTGGGTACCTGACACTGAGTTGTAGCTGGGTACTATTTGGCTTTTTAATGAGATACATGTCTTAGTAATATTAATTCTGCCGAGTTATATCTCTGAACATTACGTGGCGTTAAATGTAAGTGAAGCAGTTGTGATAATCTCATTTTAGGATGGGTTTTCTCGCTGTTATTCCTCTAATGAATTAGCGTTAGCTCAGCCAGTTAGCAGCAGCTCTCTGCTGTACTCACAGATGGGGATGGCAGAAACGATGAGCGCATTTCCGTAAAACAAAGCTGTGGACTTTGCCGACAGGTTCCTGCTGAAGTCCTGGAGGAGAAGGTCTTCTTCCGACTGCTGCTTGTTGCCGCCTTTCGGAGCCATGAGTACACACTGACCGACCTGTCTGCTGCTCAGCTCCCGGTAGAAGAGGACTGACACGTCGGTGAAGGAAAAGAACATAGACGCGTCAGCACTCCTTCTTCTTCTTCTTTGTATGGACGATGAGGGAGACACCTTGGCTCATTGCTGCCCCACGCAGGAAGACAAGGATACTGCGTTTGCATTGCTTTGTCTAAAGTTCAGTCTAGTACAGCAGTCTTTTTTTTCATAGCAGCCATTTTGACAGTAATGGCTGTGCTTCATGTAAGTTCACGGGTTTAACTAAAGTGATTGGTATCATGTGCTTTTACCTGCTATTTAGCATTTTTTGCTCTTTAACATTAAAGGACCTTGTGATCTGTAGTGAGAGGAGAGAGCAGGGGGAAGGGAACCTGGAGAGGTGGAGGTAGCACTGGAGAGAAGAGGAATGAAAGTCAACAGAAGCAAGACAAATACATGTGTGTGTGCAGCAGGCAGGTGGGATGGTGAAGATGCAAGGAGTAGAGGTAGCGAAGGTGGATACATTTAACCATTGAGGTCAACCATTCAAAGCAATGTACAGTGTACAAGAGAGGTAAAAACGAGTGTAGGCAGGGTGGAGTGGGTGAAGAAAAGTGTCAGGGGTGCTTTGTGACAGAAGGATAGCAGCAAGAGTGAATGAGAAGGTTTACAAGACGGTAGTGAGACCTGTCATGATGTATGGGTTGGAGATGGTGGTGCTGACAGAAGGACAGGAGGTAG